>ML815361.1:100192-114215 GCA_009831015.1 Picea engelmannii
GAAAGGGAGTGGGAATAGAGGGGTAGAATTGATACTTATGGTTTAAGGGGGGGACAATGAGACATGAATGATTAAGGTAGCCTCACATTAGAAAGAATTTGGTTAGTGAGAAGGTGGCTCTGTTCCAATTTTTTGGTTGCCTTTGCCATAGTGTCTTCTTCTGAGTTTTTCTTTCGCAAGATGTGGAAGAAGCCCATGCTCGTGAAATTTTTTTGAGTGAGTTGATGGCTGAGGATATACTTTTGAGCATGTCTTTGGTCGGTTTGGACATGCCCCGAAGTTCCTTTATGATAATTTCATAGTACCCCAACACAGTTAGAGTTTGAATGTTTAGCTCCTGGGAAAGCTTCAGTCCCATGTAGGTAGCGAGGATCTCTTCTTTATTATTTGTGGTCTTCCCCAAACCCTAGGATTAATCGACTGTTGTTTTCCCCTTAGAATCGTAGATGACTCCCCCCACACCTACAACCCCTTAGTTTCTTATTGTTGCCTCATCGAAGAAGAGAAAGGAGGAATGTTGTTGGTTTTTCCACTGTAAGAAGTTGTTCTCGTCAAGGCAAAGTTTCCAATATTGATGATTGGGGGCCTTCCTGGGGGTGGTAAGGGTGGTTTTTGAAGGTCCCCGAATGTAAGAAACCCAGTCTTCTTCACTTGGATCCAGAATACCTGGGGGGTCAAAACCAACTGTCTTGGCTCTGAATACTTCTGAAATTAGCCCACAAACCTTAGCAAAGATGCTATGCATTGGGGGGAGCTTCTCATGGAAGATGGCTTGATTACGAGCTAACCAAATCTCCCAACAGATGAATTTGGGAATTTGTTTCCAAAGAAGGGTGATTTGTTTTTTTGTTTTTGAAGCTTCCAACATATCTATGCTTCCAATGGGTAAAAAGATTATTCCAGTTGTTAGGGGGAAGGGGGGGATTGGGGAGGGGAAGGTAAATGAGATTCTAGAGATGTATAGTGAAGTTTCATTCCATGAAGAGGTAGGAGATGGTTTCATAGGATTCAAGGAAAAAGGGGCACCTAGAGGGGCCCTGGATGCCCCGCTTGAGAAGACGTTCGGTAGTTAGAATTTTCCCATGGACTAGGAGCCAACAAAAAGGATTGATTTTGGGAAACGAGGGATTGGACCATATCTCTTTCTAGATTTTGGAGGGTGGGGGGCGTGGGTTTCGAAAAGGAGATGGGTGTATCCTTCTTTGAGAGAGAAAGGCTTGCCTCCCCAGCTTCAGGTATCAGGGGTGGAGCGGTTGAGGGGGGCGCAACCATCCAGATTGTTGAAGAAAATGGGGAGGAGGGGGCTAAGGATCTCTGGGGGTTTAGGTGGTTTCCAATTTGCCCAATCCCCATCGTTACTCCATAGGCAGAAATATTGTAGCTTGAGGAGGCCGTTTACGCAACACCATTCTTTAAAAGGTTGGAGTGTCACAAGAGAACTCAAGGGTCCGTGGTTGAGGATGCGGTCCGACCAGATGTTTATTGTGTCACCATTTCTGGGGGCCCAAGAGAGTTTGGCCTGGATGAGAGAAGCTGCACTTTTGAGGAGACACCAGATCGGGGAACTTGGAAGGGTGGGGATGGGTCCCTCTAGGATTTTGAGCCCGGGGGGTTGAAAGTATTTTTTTAAAAGGGCTATCTTCCACCAATCTCGTTTTCCCGCTGTAAGATGCCAAGCCAATTTGGCTCCTAGGGATATGTTCATTTTAGCTGGGTCCTTGATAGCCAGACCACCTTTATTGTAGGGCTGGAAAATTTTCTTCCAGTTTATGAGATGGAATTTCTTCGTGTTGGTTTTGTCGCCTGCCCAAAGAAAACATCTTATGATTATGGAGATTTTCTCTAGAATTATTTTGGGAGATAAAAGTCTTGAGCATTGGAAGATGGAGAGGAAGGAAAGGACTGATTTAATTAAAATGGTTTTCCCAACAGGATTGAGCCACCAACCTCCCCAATTCTGAGTTCTCACTGATATTTTTTCTACGATTTCAAGCTAGATTGAAGAGCTGTAGTGATTGAGGAAAATGGGCATTCCCAAATATTTAAAGTAGTTCCAAGTGGTGATGATAGGTAATCCAAAGATTTTGGCGATCTAATCTTTTATGTGCCCAAGAACATGCCAACCACAAATTATGCACTTTGAGGCATTCAACTTGCCACCTCAATTTGAGAGGAAAGAGCTGAGAATCTTTGGAAGCAGTTAGTAGTGCGTATGGTGGTCGCTCCTAATAAGAGGGTGTCATCTACAAATTGGGAGTGATTTATTTCTCTTACCCCTCTCACTATAAGTAGACCAGGGAGTTTTCCTGTTCTTCGTTCTTCTTCCATCTTTCAACTGAGGGAGTCCGCTAGAAGAATGTAGAGAGAGGGAGAGAGGGGGCAGCCCTGATGAAGGCCTATGCTTTCTTTGAAAAAGTTGGTTGGGCACCCATTAAGAAGAGGAGAAATCCAAGGGTTATTGATGCAATCTTTGATCCAGTTGCTGAAATTTTCTGAGAATCCGTATGCTTTTAAGACTGAGAAGAGGAAGCTATGTTTCACCCTATCAAAGGTGTTTGCCATATCAAGCTTGACAACCATGTCGGGAGTTTTGGTTTTCTTGCTTGAGTGAATGGATTCTTGTACCAAGACAATGTTGTCTGTTATCTGCTTGTTTCTAAGAAAACCACTCTGATTTTTTGAGATTAGCTTTGTGAGCTAGGGGGTGAGGCAGTTCACAATGGTTTTGGTGAGGATTTTGTAGGAGGAGTTGCATAGCAAGATGGGATTGAACCGAGAGAAATTGGAGGGATTGGTTTCTTTGGGAATGAGGGCTAGGAAGGTGGTATTGGTTGCTCCTCTGATTTTCTATTTGTGTCAAGTTTAGTTTAGCATTTTTTTCAAATCCCGCTTGATGATGCCCCAGAAGGATCGATAGAATTTGGTTGGAAACCTATCAGGTCCCGGAGCTTTATCTGGCTCTAGACTCCAGATTTCTTTGACTATTTCTTCCTTCGTGATATCTTGAGTTAGTTGGTTTTTTTTTTGCATATGTAACTAATTTAGGGATGTTTGTCAGCATGTTGGTGGCCTCCATGTGTGTTTCTTCCTCCCTTGGTTGCTGATAAATATTGTTATAGTGATGGTAGGACTCTTCTTTGACCTATTCATAAGAGTTGATTTGCTGCCTCGTGTTGGAGGTGATAGAGATGATTGTTTTTTTTTTCCTTCGAGATTGAGCTTGCTTGTGAAAAAAGGAGGTGTTTGAGTCTCCTGCTTGTATCCAGAGACTCCTAGACCTCAAATGCCAATGTTCCTCCTCCCTGCGTAGCATAGCCTGGAGGTGTTTCTACGCTTCTTTTTCCTAATTCATTAGGGCTTTTGTAACTACATCAGATTCTATTTTCTGCTGAATTTGTTTGAGCTACTCTAGTTTTTCTTGTTTTTCCTAATGGGGGGGAGTGTAGGATTTTTTCACTCAGTCTTCAAGAGAAAGTTTAACGGACTTTAGCTTGCTTTCCCAGATGAAATTGGGGGATCCAGAGAAAGAGGTGGACCAATATTGTTCAACAAGAGTGGGGATGGTTGGGTTGTCCATCCAGAGCTGGTTGAAACAGAAGGGTAGGGGGGCAAAGTTCTGAGGGAAGAGGAAGGAAAGAGTGATGGGTTTATGATCTAAGATGGCGGAGGGGATAATTTGTGAGGATATATCAAGGGGGGAGAGGATGAATTTGCTACTTATGAGGAAACAGTCCAGACATGATGCAATATGTTGGAGGCCAACACGTCTATTATTCCAGGTGTATTTTCCTTTGACTGGTTTGATGCTTGCATGTCCCAATTTGACATGAGATCAATAAGATTTTTTGAGAAGGGATCTCTGACTTTGCTTCCTCCTTTTTTTTCCCTGGGATTGAGGTGGGTGTTGAGGTCTCCCCCAAATATGAAAGAGGAGGGATCTATAGAGTTTCAGAGATTAAAAAGGGAGGTCCAGGCTGCCAATTTGTCTTTGTAAGTGTTTGGCATATAGATATTTACTACAGAGATAATATTGTCGTTATCCTTATTTTTTAGAACTGTAAGAATCTAGTTTTGAGTTTTCGAGATTACCTCAGAGCTCCATATTTGTTCATTCCAGAGTGTTGTGATACCACCAGAGGTGCCCTGAGAGCTCACTGCCGCTCCGCCGGTGTTGGTGAAAAGTTTTCTTGTTTCTTCAAGAAGAGACGTCAAATCCATTTTGGTTTCTTGGAGAAGAATGACCGAGGGACTGACCATTTTTTTTAGATATTTTAGAGCTTTGGCTTTTAGTTTACTATCGAAACCCCTACAGTTCCAAGAAAGAAAGATAATTGGAGGGGGCTCGACTGCCAAGGGCTGAGTGTTATGTTCCTTTGGATCCTGCTTTCCTTGTGGATGCATGGATAATATGTTCTATAGTCTGTTGTTTTCCTTGGCTATTTCTTCTTCTCTGACTTCTTTGTTTGTTCATCACCCTGATTTACTTGGTTTCTCTAGTGGTATCTCTCCTTCTTATTTTTATTGAATGTATTCCCCATGCGGATTTGAGGCTGAGGTTTCCTACTATGTTGGTATATTCGTGTTTTCCGTCGAGGGATCGTCTGTATCTGATTCAACATTGGTGTTGGTTAGGGGTGGGTTTGGGAGCAAGGAAGGGATCGGGGCTGAAGAGGGGTTATGTTTTGAGGAGTTTTCTCCTAGAAGTTCAAAGGAGTTACGTCTAAGAGGGTGATTGGTGATCAAAGAAGGAGCCTTTTGGACGGAGATTTTGGGGAAGAGCTTTGCCTAGGGGGTTTTGTTGAGGGTTTGGAACCTGAAGATCATGTATGAGGTCCGTTACTTTTTCCATTGGTGTTTTTTTTTCGTACTTGTTGCCAGTCGTCTTCTTGAGTAGGAGCTTCAGATTCTGAGGATTGTTTGTTGCTTGGGCAGTTCTTTGTGAGTGGTAGTATTCATGACATGATTTGCATTTGAATGGTAGCTATTCGTATTCTAGTTTTTGGAAGTGGATCTAGTCATATAGCTTTAGCTTGATTGCTTCTAGAAGCCCTTTTTCTAGATCTACTTCTACATAGATTCTCGTGCAGGAATAGAGGCTAGATTTGGGCTCTTCCCTGTCAATATATTTCCCTAGGGCATCTCCTATACTTTTCATAACTTCATCACCCAATAGTGGAAGGGAAAGTGTGGAAGCCTTACCCAAACTGGCACAACTGAAGGAATATCGTTTTATGTATCGAAGTCCGGAGTCCATTTATTTAAATATAATCCTCTTGGGCCGAAGAAATAAGGGTTGTTTCTGAAGATGAGATACATGTATGATTTAAGCTCAAAATAGAAAATGTAGAATCCCTTACCGCAGAAGAAGTGATTCATCCATCCTTGCACTAGGGGATGCCACTTCCACTCAATCCAAAGATCTATTTGCCAAGGTGAGGATCAGAGTCCCATGAACTGACCAACCAATGCTCGTGAGGCAAACGAGAGAGATTTTCTTCTCGCTATGGTGCTGGGGATTGAGATTTCCAGGATCTGCTCCAATTTTTCGACAAACTGAGAGGTGCTCGCTCGAGTTGGGGGAGGGAAAACTAAACCCACGAGGTATTTAAAGGCGGTGACTTCATCGAAGAAGTCCGGAGGGGGATAAGGATCCAGGTTTTTCGAGGCCATGAGAGGGTCATGAAGGCCAAGGGGAGTCGGGAGGGCCGAGGGGCGGTTAGAAGGGCCGAGGGGGTGGTTGGGAAGGCCGAAGAAGGCGTACAGGAAGGCTTAGGGTTTTCGCAGAGCAGCTCTCCGTAGAAATTTTGATGAACCCAACTATGGAAATAATGATAGATGATAAGTTAACCCAATAATTAAATTAATTGATTGATTTATTTAAATGATTTATTAGTTAATCTAATAATTAAATTAACATTATAAAGTTATAATGTTAATAATGGGTTTGTAACTAATGATGAATTAATTAACTAATATTATATAATGGTATTAATTAATAACATACATTATATATATGATTAATGAATGTTTAACGTTATTTGAATGATCATGGATATTATGCAATCTATTATGTGAATGACAATTCTATGAATGTTTAACGTTATTTGAATGATGATGGATATGATGCAATCTATTATGTGAATGACAGTTCTATGAATGCTTAACGTTATTTGAATGATGATGGATATGATGCAATCGATTATGTAAATGACAATTCTATGAATGTTTAATGTTAATTGAATGATGATGGATATGATGCAATCTATTATGTGAATTTCAATTCTATGAATGGTTAGCGTTAATTGAATTATGGGGATATTATGTGATATAATTCTAACTTGAAAATTTTGACATTTAAAGTTGTTGGTACGTGGATACCGAATTGAGATTATGGTTGAATGCATTTACATGATGATAATGCATAGATATGTATGAATTTGTGTTATAGACTAATCTGTAGGTCAATGGGCTATGAAATAGCCAAAGGATAATGATAATAAAAGTGGATGTCATGAACACCGACCGAGAAACAATGTGGTGTGAATCTTTGTATGTGAAATTATGTTGGTTTAAATGCATTTATGATATATGGACCAGTGTAGGTTTTTCAGGTGGTGAGATTGCCTAAAAATGAATATTCGATGACAAAATTCCCAGCAACACAGTGCCATTGTATATTCCATGGTAGGGTGTGGACCCTAGTCCTATTAGGAGGGGTGGGGGTATTTCCCACCATGTATCCTCTAAAGCCTGGAGTCATGGGAGGATGGTGTTAGCTCATGCTCCCCTAGACGTGTGATAATGACTGTGATTTTCCTGCTAGGGAATCTTGGTCAAGAGAGTGACACTTCAGCTTACGGGTTCTATTTGGAGTTAGGTCAATATAGTTGACGCTCCAAGATAGTCCAACAGAGGAAGGATAGGGATGGAATATGGAAGTAAGTTAGGGAGGAATGATGAATAGAAATAGTTGAGAGTGTATGGGGAGTTTTCTTTATAGTGGAATTTATTGTTTTCCCCTTTTGAAAAGAAAATATGTATATATGTATATTCATAATTACTTAACTGAACTACAATTGTCTAAATGAACATTGTTGTGCTAAATCATTGTAATTGAGGGATTTTGCGAACATTTTAATTGGGTTACTGTCTTTTATGAAATAAATGGCCTTGTTGATTGGATTGGACACATACAAGAATTACTATAGGTGTTATAATTATTATCATTAGTACACGTGGGAGCCTTGTATGTGCTAGCTACACATGCATTTCTTGCACATGTACATTAGTATATATAAGTTTTTTTTGCTTATTGATAATGGTGTATATTTGATGTGGGTGTATGAACCATGTGTCATTACCCTTGTATTGTAATTTACTCTAACTTTGGAACGAAGTTTCTTGAAGGGTGGGTGTATGTAACAACCCTAATTAACTATGTAACTATCATGAATAATAAGTATTAATTTAATTAATTATTAAAATAACTTTATGAAGAATTTATTATAATATTATTAACCTTGGTAGATGAAGTAATTGATGGGAGGGATAAGGTGGTTGAGGAATTAATGGGGTGTAAGGCGGTTGGAGAAATGGATTCGAGGGAGGAAGATAAGGGAGGGGAGAACTTGGAGAGGGGCATCTTTTGTTTTTGGGGATATTTTGGTTTATGGGAAGGTAAAAAAATTTGGGGGAGGAAGAAGGAGGGGGGCAGGGAACAATAGTTTTGATGGAACAATTTTTCTTGAGGACTCTCACAGGGGCACAACTGTTGCTGGGAATTTTGGGCTCAGGGGCTAGGAAACTGTAAGGATTCCTGGAGCTAGGGAGTTGTAGAGGCTGTTCCTAGTTGGCTGGGAGGTTAATACTCAATTTGGGCAAGTTCAAAATCATCAACAAAATCATCAGCTTCAGGTTGAGCATTAGGTTGAGGTAAATACCTTATGCATTTGATTATTGTTGTTAATTATTATACTGTTGTTAATTATTGTACTGTTGTAGTATGTTGTTAGTATGTTGCTAAACTATCAATTATTATGCTGGAACAATAATTAAAGAAGTAGGTTAGAAATTATTTATGTATTTATATTTATTTTTTGAGGCTCTGTATGCACATGCCTTACACTTTTTGCATGTATGCTAATGTATAAAATTTTCTTTTAAGTGCAACAATAAAATCATTCCAAGAGAATAAAACTTTACCATGTTTCTTCATGTCCTCTTGAGTTTTGGCTTCCCATCAAATGAGTGTTGCACTTTCCAATCTTAGAGAAGCAAGTTGAATCTTAGTTTCATCATCTTTGATTCTTTGTATCATACAATACACTTCAATCTGATGAATCAGGTTATCCAACTTCTCAACATTTACCTCTCCATTGTACATAGACAATTCAAACTTAATATCAAGCTTAAGCAAAGGAGTTTGTGGAGGAAATTTACCATGTTATTTTGGAGAATTTGGAGGTGGTTGTGAAATGGTAGAAGAAGTGTAAGATGGAGGTGGAGTATCACCATTCCCTCCATTTCCTTTTGGATTTTTATCACCACTATCTTCATTACCCTTTCGAGGATTTGAGATTTCACCTTGCAACCTTGCATTTCTTTCTTCAAATAAAACTTTCACCATTTATGTCATATCATAGAAAGTTTTTTTGAAAGTTTCATCTTTTGAAGTAAGAGTTTCACGACTCTCCTCATGAGCCATACTTGGTGAATATCTCCTTGAATCTTGAGGTGATTGTGTAGTTCTCCTTCTTGAAAGTTGAGAACTTGGCTCTACAAGTTGACCTTCTCCTCTTGTGAGATTCAACCTTGTAAGCATAAAAAAACAAACACTTGCAAACAATCAAACCTTCAAAAACCTATGCTTTGATACCAACTTGATCTGAAAATGAAAAGGCTCGAGTCTCTTAAAAATTGCAAGTGTAATTTGTATGTGCTTGGGAAATAGGATCAAGTTACAAACAAATAAAACTTAATGAGTTTTTACTTAAACATGAACAGCATAAACAGACATAACAACCATCAAAGTAAGCACATTAACACAACAAAATGATGAATGAGTTCACCCCTCTCTTGGGATACATCTCTTGGTCCAACTTCTAATGGATCATTTTCATTAATGCTCAAAATGTCAAAATCAGTGCTTTACAATGCTCAGAATTCAAAATAGATGGCTTCAATGGCTCCAGAATGTCCAAAAACCCCTAGTTGGGCTCTTCCTGCACCTGGTTTGGCCAAAATCTGAGAAGAAATCACTTCCTGGAAGTTTTCTCCTTCAATATTGTTGTCTTTGCTCACCAAAATGCACCTGTGTGTGACTAACCTAGCTCCCATGCGTTTCCCGTGCCAATAACCCAGCACGCACGCCATTCCAAAAAATCTGGAAAATTATTGCACCATTAGGGGACTTGGCACCTTTTCCGATAGAGGTGTCGGTCGCATGGCCCATATGGTCAATCACCGACCTAAACTTGCACGCTCATGGACTAGTCTGTTAGAATTATGCGCTAAGGTCATGTGGAAGGTTACATATATGTGACTGAGGACTTATCAGTTGGAACCCTCGCACCCACACTTGACCGTTGGATAGTCTTGTTGGTTGTATGGTAAAGTGTGGTTGTGGGTTGGGGCTACGCCCCGACCATTTCTCCGCCCAAACGAAGTTTAATTCACATTCAAATATTTCTTTTAAACTATATGAATAAGAAACAATTGCGGGTGGGCTGGCAGCCCGACCTACGCAAAGACTTTGGCCTTGTGGAGGTCCTGGGTTCGACTCCCGCAGACTCCATATAATTTTTAACCAATAAACTAATAACAGGGCGCCACGTGGCAGCCCTTGGCTGGGCCATGTGGCACCTTCCCATTTACTCCGAGCATGCCACATGTTGACCACCCATTGGTCTACATCAACAACTACCACATAAACTACCAAGTCACCACTTTCCACATGTCAGTACGGTCCCATGCCATGTCATCAATACGCCACCCTACCACGCCAATTGTATGGTTCATATGGACTGTACGGTCAGTTGTCAGGTGGCCTGTACTGACTGTACAATCAAAACAAATTTGCTTGTTTGGCAAAGTGGAAAGAACGTGATATCTCTCGCATACAAAGTCTGTTTGATCCCATTCAAGTTGTGTTGGGATCGTGAGGACGAGACCTATGCACAAGCCTGTTTTCGAGCAATCCCGAGCACTTTGATTTTTGAGCATATTTTGATCCCCTGGATCACTGGAGAGGATTGGTCATGTTGCATACATGGTTGCACTACATGCATCGATGTGTATTCATAATGTATTTCATGTGTCTTTTCTTAAAAAGTATGTACCTGATGTTAATCTTGTCATTGATTGGAATGTGACTCAGGTGGAGTAAGAAGGCGACTTTCAAGTGCAACCATTTTGCATATTGGACCGGAAGATAAACAACCCCGGAATCAACCAATAGGGATAGTAAAGGTCCAATGAACCTGGTACGGTCTTGAGGATTCCACTTGGGAGCACGAGGATTCTATGCAGGCATATTACCCACATATTTTTGAAGATGTTTGAAGATTTTGATTGTACATCTGTATATAATGCACTTAGGATAGTGCATAAATAAGGGGGAGGGGAATGAAATACCCCTAGGCTGAACCCCAATTGTAATGTAAATGTAAATTACATATAGGCTGGTGAGCCAGGACATTTTGGGCCAGAGTGCCTTTGTATATATGTATTTTGAGGCCAGAGTGCCTATGTGATTATTAGGCCAGAGAGCCAGAAGCTATAAGGATAGTGAGCCTATCTTTGTAATATGTAATCACACTCAGATAATAATGAAAACACATCACTGTTATAGACCAACAAGAAAAAAAGAGTATGGGGGGACAAAATCCGCTAGAAAGGGAGAGGGGAGCTAAGAGTCTAGGAAAGGGGATAAGCTAAGGGGGCTTAATCCCGGAGGAATATTTTATTAATATTGCTAAAGTATAAAGCTTAAAGTGAGGGATATAAATATACACTAAGTCCTTAATTATGGGAAACATATCACCCAAGTGGGGGGATGGGGGAGGTGGGCCCATGTAGTTCCCAACATGACAAGTGTCAAGTTGGGAACATTTCATTATATTTTCCTGGGGTTGAAGGGAGTATGCTACAGGAAAACTACTGCTTCCTAGTGCAAGGCAACACTCAACTATTATGTTAAGTATTCTATGGTTGCTTATTCCTCCGAATCACTATAACTCCCAAGTATGGTCCAGAGAATACATTTTCAATCATTACTCATTGCTAGACCTAGGCGACATTTGTACCCAACATCTCTATTGGTTTCAAAGGCAGAAGTAACGACAACCCCATAGTAATTCCATCCACAGTACCCATATCTTCTTGTTTACCAGTTTGCACACATAATTTGGAAATTTAGTTCACTTTTCCCATTCATTCACTCATTATGCCAGTATTCTCTCTTACCATATGTACTCTACTATTTCCATCACTTGTACCTGTACAATGGAAATCCTTGGAGCTATGGGAAACCAATAACCCAGGAACTGTGCTAAAGAGGCGGGTTTTAAGGCCTGCGTTTTATTGAAGAAGCAGTTTTTCAGGCCTGTGAACATTCTGTCTAGGTGAGAGAACTGTTGGGAATTGATTCCCAAGTTGCCAAGCTGTAGCTACAAGGCTCTGAGATTTCCTGTTCGGGATGTTGTTGAAGCCCCGGAAGGAAAGTAGGGAAACCAAAGGACTGTTGAGTAGAGAAGGGGCACACTTCCTGGGGTGGGACAAACATGTGGGGGAATAAGGGACTGTAGGTTTTCTCCTAGAGTTGGCACTTGAGTCTGAACTTTTCATTTTTTTGAGATACCTTACTTAGCCGAGTTTAGGATTCCTTTTCCCAGGTGTAGTTTTAGACCTAGCTCGGGGGTGAACTATTGTTGAGTTCATGAGAAACAAATTCTATGTCTGGGAGGAAAATCTGAGGTGTGCATGCAATTGGTGTTCTATTTACATAATATAGGTGACTTTCATGTGCTTGTTTTAATTACTGTGTGTGTAATTATGTGTTTTATGTTATGGGTTTTACCTTTGTGTGTGTGTGTGTGTGTGTGTGTGTGTGTGTGTGTGTGTGCATAATTGCGTTCATATGCGGAGTATTTAAGAAATTTAATGGTATCAAACTTTGGAATTTTCATGTGGCATTTCCTAACTCGAGGCTAGGGATGCTACAAAGGCTTTATTGTGGTAATCCAATTTTACATTATGTGCTGCTAGCAAATTCATGCCTCTCAAAACATCATATGAACCAAGTGACAAGATATTCAAGTTTTTCCATGTAAATAGTCCATTCATTTCCAATGGACATGCCTCCACCAACTCACTTACTTTTCTCTTAGTTCTTATAACCAATTGAATTAACCTTGATTTCTTGTGCTTGCATTTTTGAAGAATAGACGAGTCAACAAATTTAGGTGCAACATAGCTATGAATAGAACCTAGATCAATCAAAATAAAATTATATTTCTTAGAAATATTACCTTCAACTCCCACCATTGATGCTTGGTGGTATGATTTTCAATCCTTCAAAGCAACATAGATTCTAAGAATGGTACTTGCTACATCATTGACTATTGCAGATTCTAGTATGTTGTGTACAATCTTATTATTTTCTTTTATATGGGGACAATCTATGAGTAGATGTTATTCTCCACATAGCCAACATTTTAGAGGCCCTTTCCAAGGCTCCCTTGGTCTCCCTCCCATGAATTCGGTCGGCTTGTTTCCACTTTGTGATGGGTAGTTATGTTGGAAGTTAGTTCAAGTTGGGTAACTTGAGTTAAAATTATTTCACTGATTTTTATACCACTAAGGCTTGAATCCTTTCTTTATCTGTTCATATTTTTCCTTTCTCTTTTCCTTCCACACCTTGTTGAATTATGGTTTATGTTTGTTTTGTTCATAACAATATTTATCCTTCTTGATTGTCTCATCAAGATTTTTTAGGCTTGTCAAATTCAATCATGTCTTTGTAAGATTGAGGTAGTCCACTAAGGAAGCATTGCATTTACCTTTTCATCCTTGATATATGGAACATACCTTAGCAGTTATAAAAATTTACTTGTATAATCATTCATAGTTAGTTGTCCCAATTTCATTTCATAAAATTCTTTTATCTTACCATCATAGTATCTCTTTGGAAGGTATTTTTTCTTAAAGTACTTCTTGAATTACTTCTAGGTGATTTTCCTCTCATTGATCTTCTTCACTTTTTTGAGGTCTTCCCACCAAATAGATGCTCTTCCATTCATATTAAAAATTGCCACTCTATCCTTCACGTTCCCAGAATAGTGATGTACCTGAAATTATTTTCTTATTCCAAGAATCCATGCTTCAAATTTTTCACTCGATTTCACCTTACCAACAAATGTGGGTGGTTTTACCTTTTTGAAACCCCCCTATAAATAATATCTAGAATTCCTTTTCTTCTTACATCAATGAGAAGAATTCCTTGAACCATTACTTATTGAATCATTAGAAGTAGTTATATCCTTATATGATGAGTCTAATGATGTATATGTCCCATTAATGGATGTTTGAATCTTAACATTGTGGGACCTCTTCCTTGAAGGAATTTTACCCCTATTAATTGAAAATTTTCCTTGATGCATTTGTTTCTGAATTTTAGCCAAACTCTATAATAGGGCATCATTTAATTCATTCTATTCTTCTCGATATTTTAAAATATTCTTATTATCCACCTTGCAACTGTGAATTTCTACTTTCATGATCCTCATGGTTTCTACCATGTCTAGAGGAGTCTCAATTACCCTTCTTTCATTAGACTTAGTTTCTTGAAGGTGTGGCAAATCCTCCATGGAAATACTTTCTCAACTCCAAAAGATTGATTTCCTACTATTGTTTGAACACTACTCACCCTATCTCTCTCTCTCTTTGTGTGTGTGTGTGTGTGTGTGTGTGTGTGTTTTGAAGCAAAGAAAGAAAATCAAATGTTAGTTTAATCATAACATCAAAA
>ML815362.1:0-14820 GCA_009831015.1 Picea engelmannii
TGTTTGTATGAATTCCAAAGGCATGTGATTAGTGTAGATGATTGTTTCCTACAATAGAATGCAATGCTTCCATTTTCAACATGCCTTCATAATGGACTACATATCTTTTTCATAGGTGGGGTATATATGAACAACATCAGATAGTGTTTCACTGTGATATGATATTGGATTCCCATGATAACTGAGGAGTGAATCAATAGCATAATATGAATAACATGTCTTAATATCAAATGGCTATTGCAGGTCTAGAAAAATAAGGACTTTTTTTTATTAGTGGTGGAATTTCAAATCCTAGAATGATTTCTATTGGGAGGTGGCCCACAAAAGTTTCCTTCACTCAACCCTTGGTCACCTAGCTCATGACCCAAGAAGTATGAGATAACCACAAAATAAACCTATGGCAGAAGTTGGCAAGGACCATGAAGTTGCAGATCTCATTGATTTTCTTTGAGGTCGGCCAATCATGGATAACTTGGATCCTGGATAGATCCACATGCACACCCTACTCATCCATGATGTATCCCAAATATTGGATTCTCTCCATACCAAAGGAGAAATTATCCAAATTTTCATATAACTTGTGTTGTTACAGGTTTCCCGAGACTTGTGAAATATGCTTCAATTATTCCTCCCAAGATTTGCTAAAGATGAGGATTTCATCTACATATATGTAATACCCCTATGTTGAACCCAATTGTAAGTATAAATACAAATGTACGTAATTTGGTGAGGTGTTTGAGATCAATTTTATATCCACCTTTCATGGCATAGTGTGTGCATGTACTGCACACTAAAATGATGAAGTGGGCACATGCCAGGATATTGTGTGAAACAACTTAAGTGCATGTGATTTTGAGGCCAGGGAGCCTTTGTGTATATGTTGTGTTGTATAGGTTGTTAAGCCAGTTATTATAAGCTAGGAGGCTTATGTTTTGTATTAGGGTAGAGAACCTAAATGTTAAAGGCTAGTGAGCCTAGTTTTGTATATGTCTTATCATTAATATAAAATACATCAATGCGCATAGACCAACCATGATAAAAGAGTATGGGGACTAAAATTCACTTGTTGGGGAAAGGGGAGGGCTAAAATTTAAGAAAAAAGGATAATCTATGGAGCTAAGACAAAAAGGAATATTATGTTAATATTCCTTAAAGTGTAAAGTATGGATAATTGTTTTATCCTAAGTTCTAGGGATGGGGACAAGTGGGCCAAACTAGCTCCCAACATAACAAGTGTCAAGTTGGTAACGTGCATACATATAGTTTGGAACTAGTTCATTTTGGAGGGTGATTCATCCATTCATGTGATTATTCAATCATCCATTCAAGGATTCTAGGATCATTCAATCACTCAGGGAGTTTTCCTCCATACATTCATATCACTATACCTGAACTTGTATCCGTACCCATACATTTTTGTGTACCTGGTTAGCTTGGGAGTTGGACTGAAGAAGCGGGTTGTCAGGCCGGTGGGATATTGAAGAGGCAGTTTTTCAGGCCCCTGCGAAATCTCTCAAGGTGAGATAATTTCTTGGAATTGATTTTCAAAGGTGCTAAAATGCTGCTACATGGTTATGAGAATTCATGTCCGGACTGTTGCTGAAGCCCGTAAAGGAAGTGGGGAAGCCAAGGACTATTTAGGAGAGAAGCGACACACTTCTTGGGGTGGGACATGCATGTGGGGAATGAGGGATTGTATGATGTTTTTTTGATTTGGCACCTGTGACATAGTCTTTCCTATTGTCTATGATACATCATCCTGGTTAGGATTTACCCAGGTGGAGTGTAGTCCTAGCTCAGGGGTGACCCACTGCTGAGAGTGATGATCAATGTGGTCTAAGGCTAGGAGGTTTGTGGAAGGTCTGCACACAATTGGTGATATTCTTACAAAGATAAGTGTCAATTGTGTGTTAATTTATATGTTGCATTTTATTTATGTGTTATATTTATGGGAATTTAATGTCTATGAGGCATGTCTATGCTTACTGTCGTTTTCGTATAAATCTGTACATTTACACTATGTATTTATCTGTTTAATTTTTCCATATAAAGTTCTGCAAGGGTCTCTGTGTGTATATGTTTTTAATTGCATTACAACTTCGAAATTTTATGTGGAATAGCCCAGTTGTATGTTGGGGATGTTACAATGTGGTCTCAGAGCATACAAGGGTTTCCTGGAGTAGCATGGCCCAACTTAGGTGGTCGGGGATGTTACAATATGTTATCAGAGCTTCAATTTTCAACATTGATCCTAGATGGGCTGATCAAATTGAGTTGAAGATAAATTTCACAGAGGATTGATTTCAAGGTGGACAAATTTCAAGTTACAGAGTGTCCATGGTAAAAATTAGAAGCAACTGTGTGGAATTGGGAAAAATTCCCAATTTCTGTTGTTATATTCATGGGAAAATTGAGAAATTTGGCCAAGTGGTGAGATACTATTGATTTAATATATGTTCTATCAAATTTAGACCTGGAATTGGTCGAATTTGAAGTTACTATTAAGCCATGACAGATGGAGCGAAATTAGTTGATTAAAATTCTCAATTCGTGAAATGAGTGTGGGAAACATTCATTCCAGAAATGTCAAACCACAACGATTTTTTGTTGTAGAGGTTGAACTGATGTTATCAGGGTGAAATTGAACAAATTTCATAGTTGCAGAATGTCTATGGTAAAAATGTGGAAAAAGTTAGGGAAAAGCCCCAATTTATGCATTGAAATTCACAAGGAATTGATGCGCATAAAAATGAATGTGTGTAGGAGGGCACACTAAAAATGCATGATGTGCAATGAAAATCTTGCGATTGTGTAAAAATATTGGCGTACGGGTGCACGCGCTAAAATTTGGTGTTGCACGGAAAAATGTTGGCGTGCAGGCGCACACACTAAAATTTGGCGTTGCGTTGAAAAGTATTGGCATGCTGGTGTACGTGCTAAAATTTGGTGTTGCACGAAAAAATATTGGTGTGTGGGTGCGTGCACTAAAATTTGGTGCCGCATGGAAAAATATTGGCATGCGTGCACGCACTCTAAAATTTGGTGCTGCGCGGAAAATATTGGTGTGCTGGTGCGCGTGCTAAAATTTGGTGCTATGGAAAAATATTGGTGTGCTGGTGCATGTGCTAAAATTTGGTGCTGCGTGGAAAAATATTGGTGTGTGGGTGCACGTGGTAAATATAGAATTGTGAGGTGCATATTGAGTGATGCATGCATAATATTGGCGCATGTTTTGCACACGTATAATAATGGCGCACATGTTGTGTGCAATTTTGACATACCACAGACGGATTTTGTTGGGGCACACACAATATGGGTATATGTTGTCGCGCGACAGTTTAGTTGATGATGCACACGGATTAACGGTGCACGATGGGGGTGTACTAAACATTGGCATGGTGGAGTGTGTAGAGTAAAATGTGTGTGAAATATTAGCGCGTGACAGGTATTAGTGCAAGAACCAAAATTTTGTGTGGTAGATATTGGAGCGTGACACAAAAGTAGTGCGCACTAGTTATTGGTGGGACAAAGAAGTGATGCACAGTGGTTATAGGTGCGCAGAGCATGAATTACCTTGTGGTGTTGTTGTGCATCCTAAATATGGTTGTACAGGTTGAAATTGTGCACGTTAATTCCTTTGGATAGTGAATAACAACATAAAACCAACGAATTTCTACGACATTTTATATTGTTTGAATGTCATGTTTTTATTGCACATTTTTCAGGCCCTTAACAGTGTTTTTAGCTACTCAAAAACCACGAGGCCCTTAACAGTGTCTTGAATTTTGTGCTTCAAGCTATCACTGCCTACATGTTCTCTTCCCTGGCTTCCCCACAAACAATCATCAAAAGTGTAAGGAACCTACAAACAAACTTCCTCTGGCATGGACATCATCCTAGAAAAAAGTGGGCCTTAGTGAGTTGGGACAAAGTTTGCAAACCAAAATCCTTGGGTGGACTAGGCCTCCGGGAAAAAGGAAAGATAAATAAAAACATGGGGGAAACAATTTTGTGGCACTGGCTCAAAAATCTAGCTGAACTATGGGCCATACTTTGGAAGCACAGATACACTCTGCACATCCCACATGGACATCTCATTTGGTTGGAAGATCAACTACAAGGCTCTAACGTATGGACCACATCATGTAGAAATCAATCACTCATACAGGCTCATGCATTTTTGAATGTTTGAAATTCACAAAATGATTTGTTTTGGAAGGACTCTTGGAAACAACTTCCCCCGTTGAAAGCAATGGATAACATTCGCCCCTATCAGTATCATATCCAATATTTTGAGCTCCTCAAAATTGCATACCTATGGCTTAACATCTCTCTTCACCCTCCTTGGCGGAGCTAGAAAATTCTCCCACAAGACATCTACACACCAACAGACTATGACCTACATCAACAACAAAACACGATAAGCCAAAGGAAGATCTACATTAGTGAGAATCTCGACATTCTTCATTGGGGGTACACCCCCACTGGAACTTTCACAATCAAAGAGGGCTATCATATACAAGAAAATTTGCACAACAAACCAAAATATCACTTATGGAATATCATTTGGAAATCCAAACTATGGCCAAAAGTATCCACCTTTCTTTGGATTTTAGTCCAAAATAGAATATTGATTTGGTATAATCTTAGGAAGCGAGGCTTCATGGGACCATCAATTTTCCATCTCTGTCATCATTCTCATCATTATCATCATGTGAATTCTCATCATTCTCATCATGGTCATTCTCATCATTCTCATCATTCTATCCATAAGGCCTCTTTCAAGAAACACTTATTAAAGATTGATGTAAAATTTTCTTTGTGTTTGTTTAATGGAGATGCTAATCCTAAAAATCTAGATAATTGGATTTGACAGGTTGAAGTAGATTTTCATGTTCAACATATTGATGAAGAGGAAGTTAAAGTGCAAATGGCTTCTCTTCAGTTGGAAGACATCACTCTCATATGGTGGGAGAGAAAACCTTAGGACATAAGTAAGTGTGGTAATCTTGTTTCCTCATGGTCAGAATTTAAATCAGCAATAAGGAATCAATTTTATCCATTGGGTTATCTACATAAAGTAATGATACAATGGAAAACTTTAAGGCAAAGTGAAGGTCAAACTATACAAAATTTCATGGAATAACTTAGGAAGAAAGCTCTTGCATTAAACATTCCTTTGGATTCTTATGAAACTTTGATGAAGTATATTGGCACACTTCACATTTATATTCATCATACATTTCTCGTGTTTAACCCCACCAGTCTTGATGAATTTTGTGTGCAAGCCACTCACCTTGACAACATGGGAGATCATGTTCAAGAAGATCCCACAAAGAAACCTTCCAATCTCCTACATAAGCCATTTAAGAAGGTTAAAAGGAAGGACAAGAAGACCACCACACTGATGAGAGAAGGAGGAAATCCATCTTGCACTCATTGCAATAAAATTGGTCAAGATGATGAACATTGTTGGAAACTACAACTATAGAAGAGACCGAAATAGTTCGGTAGAAAGGGGAAGACAAAAATCGTGGCTACAGTGCAACAAGATCTTGGTTCCGATTTAGGAAATGAAGGAAATATCACAGCAGTTGGAGTACAAGGTAAAGATTCCCTTCATGCTAGTTAAAATCCCAATAATGAATCTCATGATGATGAATGAAATATGAATGAATTATTTCATAGAAGGGTTGTACCTAAACACACTAATATAGATACATTATTTGATTCGGATTCCCAAGTAAGCTTGATATCTGAAGCACTTGTCAAAAATATGGATCTTGAAACGAAACCACATCCAAAGCCTTATCCTCTTGGTTGGGTATGTGATAAAGAAAAACTTAATGTCACCAAACAATATAGGGTAAGATTTTCTATTGATTCAAAGTTTATTAATGAAGTGGATTTCGATGTTGTATCACTTGATATATGTGGCATAGTGTTGGGGAGTCCTTATCTTTATGATAGAAAATAAGTCTTCTTTCGTCATGAGAAAAAATACCACCTTACTAAGGGAGGGGATGGAATATATTGTTAGAGATCACAACATGAGGGTAAACATAACACTTGTTAGTGCAAGACAAATGAAGAGATTCATAAACTCTAATAAGAGATATGTACTCATGGTCGTAAGAGAGAAATATGTCAAAAAATCCGACGCTTTCCAGGGATGTGATCCTTCTCATAAGAAAGAATTAATTGATATTGTTTCTAGGTATGATGATATTTTCTAGGAACCAAATGGATTACCTCCTAAGAGGTAAATACAACATGAGATACACCTTCAGTATGATTATCCTCTTCCTAATGTGGGCATGTATAGGATGTTAGTTGTAGATATGACAGAGATCAAGAAATAGACACAAGACTTATTGGATCAAGGGGTCATTGGGCCCAATTCATATCCTTTTGGTTCTTCGATCGTGATCGTGCCAAATAATGATGGCACATGGAAAATGTGTGTCAATTACCAGGCCTTAAATAAAATCACGGTGAAAAATCGATACCCTCTTCCTCATATATATGATTTACTTGATTAGTTAAACAATGTTGTTTATTTCACTAAGTTGGATTTTCACAGTGGATACCATCAGATCAGGGTTGCAAAACATGATGCATGGATAAAACCAAACAAGGATTGTTTGAGTGGTTAGTTATGTTGTTTGGGATCTGTAATGCTCCAACAACTTTCATGTGTGTGACAAATGATGTATTCAGGCCTTTCCTAGATGATTTTTTGATTCTATATTTAGACAACATTCTTATTTTTAGTGGGACATGGGATGAACATGTGAGGCATGTAAAGAAAGTATTAGATACTTTGCAAAGGGAAAAGTTGTATGTAAAATTTTCTAAATGTGAATTTGGAAAGACTGCACTTGTGTACTTAGGTCATATTGTAGGAGGAGGACAATTACAAATTGATCCTTCCAATACTGATGTAATTGTAAATTGGCCCGAGCCCAAAAGTGTAACCAAGATACTAAGCTTCTTAGGTGCAGTCCAATATTGGAGGAGGTTCATTTCAAACTTATCCTTTATAGAAACTCCTTTGCATGCCTTAATCAATGTGAATAACACTTTTCAGTGGGGAGGAAAGAAACAAAAATCTTTGGACACTTTGAAGGAAAATATCAGTACAACAACAATATTATCACTTTTGAATATTCAACAGCCCTTTGAGATCAAGACAAATGCTAGCGAATAATCCATGGGTGCAATATTCATGCAATATCATAAGCCTATCTGTTACCACTCTGAAACAAGCCTATTGATTCAGTATTTAATGGTCATTTCACCTGGAACAATAAGTGAATGGCCGAGCATCATGTCACCACAAGACTCAACAAATTCCTAGTATGAGAGTCAATCATAATGTAGGGGCTAACCCTAGACTGCAATATTCTCCCATGGGGGCCATCTGATCACTGACCAATACAACCAGAAGTCGGATTCCAGACCACACCAAAAAACTTAGCCTTCATATTTGAGAAATTATGGATGGAACACCCGACTTTCAAAGAAAGGATCAAACAATGGTGGTGTGAGGAGGAATCAGATAAAGGGACAAGAATGTTCCAAATCTACAAGAAACTAAAACATATCAAATATAGGCTCAAGGAGTGGAACAAGGACACCTTTGGGAATATAAACCAAGAGAAGAACATAATTGAAGAAAAAATAAAAAAGCTCCAGGAAACCTACATTTTGGAGGGCTACAATGAGGAGAGGAAAAAGGAGGAGATCCAGATGACCCAGGATTGGGATGAACAGTGAAAGAAAGAATAAACTCTTTGGTGAAAAAAGTCCCGGATCATATGGCTAAAGGAAGGAGAAAGGAACACCAAGTTTTTTCATAGAACAACCATGGCCAGAAGAGCCCACAAAAAAATCTTGAAGATAAGGGACCACAATGGTAGATAAAGAGAATCCCATAAGAATATTGAAACAACTCTGGTAAACCACTTCCACGGAATAGCCCAGGAACCTAACCAATATTGAAAGGAGGCCATGCAAAAGGTAATCTATCATATCCCTCGCCTAGTAACAGATGAACAAAACCAAAACTTGATCAAAGCCATTGTGGAGGAGGAAATAGAAAAAGCACTCCAGGAAATGCCCAATGGAAAATCGCGAGGCACAGATGGTTTCACATTGGAGTTCTTCAAACCCTGTTGGGAAATAATCAAACATGACGTCTATAGGTTAGTCGAAGACTCTAGAATGTCAGCCTCCATTCTGAAGGCACTAAATTCTACGTTGATTACACTCATCCCCAAAGAAAAATAATCCAAAACCCTTGATCATTACAGACATATAGCACTGTGCAATGTGGTGTATAAGATAATTTCCAAGGTTATAGCAAATAGATTGAAACCACTCCTACCCACATTGGTTTGATAAGAGAAGACATGTTTTGTGGAAGGAAGGAAAATAATGGACAATATTATCCATGCCCACGAACTTATCCACACCTTGAAGCTGCAGAAAAGAGGAGGAATGATAATACAATTGGACCTAGCGAAAGCTTATGACAAAATCAGTTGGCACTATATGGTCAAGACCCTGGAAGCCTTCGGTTTCACCCAACACTGGATCATATAGATTGTCAACCTAGTTTCCACAACAAGCTTATCGATACTAATAAATGGATCCCCTGCCAAACCTCATTGGCCCATGAGAGGCATCAGGCAGGGAGACCCATTGTCCCCCTTCATTTTCATATTAATAATGGAAGGACTCAGTCGAAGCATAAAAAGTGCAACCACAACAGGGGAAATAAAAGGTATCAAACCCTACGAGAAGTCCCTAACTTCTACACACCAAAAGTTCGTGGATGATACCTTACTACATGGCACAACCACGATCAAATAAGAGAAAGCCAACAAACGAATCTTAGACGAGTTTGGGTAAACTTTGGGGGTAGATATAAATCAATCGAAATCTATGATCTTCTTTTTTAATACCAACCCTGTCATCCAAAGGAATTTGGCCAACATCTTTGGATTTGAACGAAAAACCCTCCCAACCAAGTACTTTGGAATCCCCTTGATAGACAAAGCATACAAGTTGTCAACTTGGGAAGGAATAGTCAACAAGCTACAAGACCGAGTAAAAACTTGGATGTACAGGTCCCTCAACCTACCCGGAAGACTTATCCTAACCAAGTCGATTTTGCAAGCTATCCCAACTTTTATGATGTCAGTCTTCCCTGCCCCCAAGGGGATTATACAAAAAATAAGAACCATACAAAGGGAATTCATGTGGTGAGGAGCGGAAACAAGGAAAATATGGGCATTGATTGCTTGGGAGAAAGTATGTAAGCCAAGAAGCAAAGG
The DNA here is from genome assembly GCA_009831015.1 of Picea engelmannii. Lineage (NCBI taxonomy): Eukaryota > Viridiplantae > Streptophyta > Pinopsida > Pinales > Pinaceae > Picea > Picea engelmannii. The sequence goes on from ML815362.1 coordinate 9,342, forward strand.
AGGCCTCAGACTACATGACCTGCAAGCGACCAACGAAGCCTATGGAGCAAAACTCTGGTGGCGATGGGTCAAAGAAATGACCACGCCATAGGTCAACCTGTGGAAGGAAAAGTGTGCCTTGGACATTAGTGATCAAGATAAAATATTCTTTAGAGGCACCAGGGAAGGTTCTGCCATATGGAACTTAGCCTAGCACAACAAGACCTAGATCCAAACACACAGCGTTTGGGAAATAAGGAATGGTAGAACCGCCCAATTCTGAGATGATACCTCGAAACAAAAATCCAAAATGAAAAAACATGGCCAGGAGGAACTACAACAGGAGATGATGGAGCAAGGAAAAACCCGAGTCTACCATTACTGGAAATAAGAAACAGACCGCAACAAATGGAGAATCTGGAACACTCTCACTCCACAGAAAAGAGACCAGACTGCAGCAATAGTAAAAGAGGTGGAGGAGGAATTGGGGAGATGGAAAATAGTAGTCAGAGATGGCAGTGACCAGCTGAGATGGGGGCACAAAGCAGGTGGGGAATTCAACCTTAAATAAGTACGTTGCTACATAGAAAACTAGAACCAAGAAGACATGACGCAATAATGGGAGAAGCTCTAGAACAACCCCCATTGACCAAAAGTAAAAATCTTCTAGGGGATAATAATACACAACTGAATCCTAATGTGGGAAAACTTAAAGAAGAGAGGTTTCATAGGCCCCTCAAAATGTCACCTATGTGAAGAAAAGGAGGAAACAATGAACCAGATCCTAGATGAATGTCCCTACACAAGAGAAGTGTGGGACTAGGCGGCAAGCATCTTCTGATAGTATAATAGGGTCAGAGGTAATATTGTCACAACTATAACAACATGGAAGGAAAAATATAGCGAAAATGAATAGGTGAAACTCTGTTGGACCCTCATCCCCATCATGATCATCTGGGAAATATGGAAGGAATGGAATAGGCACGTCTTCAGGAATCAAAGATGGATGGTTGGAAATATCAAGGAAACAGTTAGAGCTATGATAAGACAAACGATACAGAGCCGCAACTGCCAAATAAGAGGAGCGCAACTCACAGACCAGGATCTCGGAATCCTAGAGGCCTTTCAACTAAAAAGAGGACACAAACCCAGGCAGTTGAGACGGTTGCCGCAACTACAAGTAGGTGAGTGCAACTGGAAACCACCACGAGAGGGCTCCCTCAAGATGAATTTCGACAGGGTGTTGAAGGGTAACCCAGGACATACAGGTATGGGCGGAGTAATCAGGGATGATCAAGGAAAAAATATCTGACTATACACTGGGAGTCTGGGGAACTCAACTAACAACGTTGCAGAATTTTGAGCCCTAGAGACCAGCCTCGAGATACTATGCAGGGAAGGGATGACCAATGTAGTAGTGGAAGGAGACTCCATGTTGGTCATCAACACAACAAGGAAACTCCAAAACGACACCAAAGTTCGAAAAATCCAAACACACTTGCACTTGGCGTACTCCCTATAAATAATTTAGGAACATTTGCAAATAGGGATCACAGTTGAGTTGCGCTGGGTCTGAAGGTCAGCAAATGGACTAGTGGATAGAATAGTTGATGAAGGGGTCAACAAGGAAGGAACAAAATTGGATTTCACATGGAATAACATCCTGGAAGATCATTTTTGGACATACTATTCCCAACTAGCGGCAACGGACTAGGACGATAGCCGAAGTATGGGTGACCACATCGAGGCTGGAGGCACAAAATTTATTGAAGGGAAAGTCGGATGCAGGAAGAATCTGATAAGCCACATTCCCAACATGAGTTACAATCTAGATCACAGTCACACCATAAGAGGAGGTACGACACCACGGTCCTATAAATAGAAGAAAGTATAGTGGTTGGCCGTGGGAGAGAGGAAAGGGTAATCCACAGCCGATAAAAGATGAAGATCAAAAGGGTAGCCCGAGGGCAGTAATGGGTACACCTCAGCCATGCACAGGTTCCAAGGGAGGAAATGATTGGTGTAAAAAGAAAAAAGGCAAATGATTGGCACCAGGACGATGGCAGGAATCCCAAGAACACACAATCTGAAACAGAGAAAAAGGAACGAAAGGTACGACTTTATGGGAGATCCATGATCACTAGGAAAAAATCACCTCTGGGGAAACCCCATAAAAGAAGAAACATCAGGGATAGCAACAGACCAACGAGTAGCAATTATAGAGACCGAGAAGGGGTGAATAGAGGTGTAGGATGAAGTCATGACAAAAGCCACTACATTCAAACAGAGATGGTGAGAATGAAGAACACACAGAGTAAGAGGGAGACCCAGGGGGAGGAACTCCCAACAAGCGCCTGAAATATCACTAGGATGGAACAAACGGCTAGAGAGGCCAAAGGCACCTTTCTAGAGAAGGTTGATACAAAAGGAAAGGTGGTCATCGACAGATGGGAGTGGGAAGTCAACAACAAACGTCAGGGAAAATACTGGGAAGAACTAATCAAAGAACTCGATGGGATAAGGGACCCAGGGGCCACACAACCTAGGAAAACCCTCTACCGCAAAATGGTGGAGGAAGCGTGGTGCACATAAATGATGATAAGTAAGTTGAGAGTTGACAAGAGTGAGACCAACAGGGGTGGGAAATGAGGCCACAAGAAGGAACATAAAGAAATTATGAGCTGCCTCAGTAACCTGAAGGCGAGTGCAAGACGAATAAAAGAGGACAAGAGGAACTAGAGCGAAAATTGGAAAGATAGGCAGGGCAATTCCAACTCTACCTTCGCTATGTCCACCACATGGACATCACTCCAACAGACCGACATGGCACACCAACATGCATAAGAAGGACGAGCACGGTGGAACATAAAAAGGAGAACGCGACAAGGAAGGAAGGAGAGGAAAGCAACCCAATCCTCTTAGAATAGTGCAGCCTCAACCCAAGGTCCTTTTGTCTATCAATGTATGAGAAACCCTCGTTATTCTTTCCTGGATTTCTGTTTTTTCTTATGTATAGGTTTTTCAAACGAATTTTTGGAGACTGGGTCGGTTTCCCCCGGTGGCGACCCAGGCCTCCCTCTGCCTATGTAGACAACGCAACTTCGGGGCCCCTGACCTGGTTTCCTTTTTGGAAGATCACGGGTTTACCCTCCATTCCTTTTTGTACTATATTTTTCTCAGTAATACAGAATCTCAACTCACTTACAAAAAACAAAGTTATTTTTTTTTTTAATTCCATGACAAAGTTGAGGCCATGTGATTCATTTTTTCATTGAAATTATTTTGTTTTCTTTAATTCCATGACAAAGTTGAGGCCACATAGTAATTATTAATGGTATTTATACTTCAAAGAATTAAAAACAAATTTATAGATGCTTAAACAACAAAACTATTTTATATCCAAAACAATGAAAATTAACACCTCATCCTGTAAAAATCTATGTAAAAACAAAGTTTAGATTATAATAGAATAATTATATTTGTTGAACATTTAATTCTATGCTCATTAAGTATCATCAAAATAATCTTAAATGGATGTGATCAAAATAATTTTAAATAGTGGTCATTATCCACCCATACTTATACTTTAGAAATCTTGCAATGTGAAAACCTTATTTAAAATATTACAATTTATTCATAAAACATATATAAATTTATCAATTTTATGATTAAATAGTTTTAACACTAAAAAAAATTGTAATATCTTCTCGTTTTAGAAAACCACAACATAAATCTCACATATCTGAGAGTGTGATGCATTAAACAGTAAAATAAAGTTATATCTTATATATGTAAGTATTAAATAGTAAAATAAAGTTATATGTTATATATGTTACAAAATAAGTGTCTCTACAATGATTATCCCTATATGTTATATGTAAGCACACAAATAAAAAATGGGGGAAAAATTGAGAAATCATGGATCCTAGCATGACAAACTATACCAGATGGCGGTGAGCGTGAGGGCCATATTCAAACTCCTCAGAACTTTAAATTTTGAGATACAAGATTCTTGAGATTCGGGAGATTTCTTGCCGATCAAGATTTTGTTGGAGAATGACGAGATTTATCCATTAGCATTTTTGGAGAATGATGGGATTTAGAATCAAGCGTTTTTGTATTTTTACTTTTTTTTGTATCCGTTAGCTTTTTTGGTGACTTGGTATTTAAAATCACTTTTTTTTGTATCAGCTCATTTTAACCGTCGAGGAGGGGCGGAATTTATATATATGTCTGAGTTTCCATTGCACTTGTTTGTTCAAGCCCTCCTCCCCTATCAATTGTAGAGTCTCTCTGTATTTGTATTTGTTTTCTTTGGAAGTGCATCCTGTGTCTCTAATGACCTGTCTGCCATCCCCTTAGATTGTGTTTAGATGGCGGCTCTTCGATTGTGGTGCCTGGATTCAGAGTCTTACAAGTACATCTCAAACTAATATCGCCCACGCTCTCCTTATCGTTGCCTCTGCATGTGCGCCATTCATAATGTAAGTATTCATAGTCTCCTCTACTTTAATTCGCCTTTCCATAACATTATCATTTGATTGTTCAACTAATTTATTTCTGTCTCTTTTGTTTTTCAGGGAATACTATCGCTCTCTGCACCAGAAGCGCGCCTGCGTTTAGAATTGAGGGTACGCACATCTAGTAAAAAGAGGAAGGTTGCACATCTGTCAAGTGAGAGCATCGATTCGAGTCAGATAAGGCGCCAAATATTTGAAAGATTAGGACTGAGAAAAAGCTTCAGATAGACAATACGGAATTTGATGAGCGATTGGGGAAGCAAATAAGCGCCATTATTTGTTACTGTATTTCTGTTGTGCTCGAAGGCTTTCTATTAATTTAATTCAAGGCCGGAAGAGCTGAGCGAGTAGTATTGAGTCTTGATTCAACAAGATTTAAACTAAAGATCTCCATATAAGAGGAGCTAATTCATTTATTACTTGTACTGGTAAGATTCAGATGAAAATTCCACATGTTAGGAACACTAACACTTTTTCGGAGGAGACGAAGTTGATAATCTCCTCTCATCTTCAGTTGCTTTAATAAAGATGTATTCATTCTCAACATCACTCACTGTTCGATTTTCTCCGGATTCTCTTGGTGGTGGTGGTGGTGGGGGGTGCGGCGAGACCGACACCACCACCTCCAGTGGCTCCTATTCGCTCGCCACCTCCTTCTCCGGATTCATAGTCACCAAATGCCCACTCGTTCTGGTTTCCCCTAACCAACTCCTACGCAACCTCTTTATCATACCAATATTGACGATCAATAGTTATGTTTTATCCATCACGCCGCGACCCATCCTTGAATTACTATTGGAGAGGCTCTCGGTAAGCCTCTGGTAGATTACTATCTATTTGCCGGAAGATTAAGAAATGCATATGATAAGGGTAAGCTTATAATGAACGCAGATATTTCCTTGGAAGACTTGGGAGATCTCTCTCAACCTATTCCTCGTGCTCTTGACTTTATAGGTAATGTTCCAGGATCAGATACATTC
>ML815362.1:22573-40371 GCA_009831015.1 Picea engelmannii
TGTTTGTATGAATTCCAAAGGCATGTGATTAGTGTAGATGATTGTTTCCTACAATAGAATGCAATGCTTCCATTTTCAACATGCCTTCATAATGGACTACATATCTTTTTCATAGGTGGGGTATATATGAACAACATCAGATAGTGTTTCACTGTGATATGATATTGGATTCCCATGATAACTGAGGAGTGAATCAATAGCATAATATGAATAACATGTCTTAATATCAAATGGCTATTGCAGGTCTAGAAAAATAAGGACTTTTTTTTATTAGTGGTGGAATTTCAAATCCTAGAATGATTTCTATTGGGAGGTGGCCCACAAAAGTTTCCTTCACTCAACCCTTGGTCACCTAGCTCATGACCCAAGAAGTATGAGATAACCACAAAATAAACCTATGGCAGAAGTTGGCAAGGACCATGAAGTTGCAGATCTCATTGATTTTCTTTGAGGTCGGCCAATCATGGATAACTTGGATCCTGGATAGATCCACATGCACACCCTACTCATCCATGATGTATCCCAAATATTGGATTCTCTCCATACCAAAGGAGAAATTATCCAAATTTTCATATAACTTGTGTTGTTACAGGTTTCCCGAGACTTGTGAAATATGCTTCAATTATTCCTCCCAAGATTTGCTAAAGATGAGGATTTCATCTACATATATGTAATACCCCTATGTTGAACCCAATTGTAAGTATAAATACAAATGTACGTAATTTGGTGAGGTGTTTGAGATCAATTTTATATCCACCTTTCATGGCATAGTGTGTGCATGTACTGCACACTAAAATGATGAAGTGGGCACATGCCAGGATATTGTGTGAAACAACTTAAGTGCATGTGATTTTGAGGCCAGGGAGCCTTTGTGTATATGTTGTGTTGTATAGGTTGTTAAGCCAGTTATTATAAGCTAGGAGGCTTATGTTTTGTATTAGGGTAGAGAACCTAAATGTTAAAGGCTAGTGAGCCTAGTTTTGTATATGTCTTATCATTAATATAAAATACATCAATGCGCATAGACCAACCATGATAAAAGAGTATGGGGACTAAAATTCACTTGTTGGGGAAAGGGGAGGGCTAAAATTTAAGAAAAAAGGATAATCTATGGAGCTAAGACAAAAAGGAATATTATGTTAATATTCCTTAAAGTGTAAAGTATGGATAATTGTTTTATCCTAAGTTCTAGGGATGGGGACAAGTGGGCCAAACTAGCTCCCAACATAACAAGTGTCAAGTTGGTAACGTGCATACATATAGTTTGGAACTAGTTCATTTTGGAGGGTGATTCATCCATTCATGTGATTATTCAATCATCCATTCAAGGATTCTAGGATCATTCAATCACTCAGGGAGTTTTCCTCCATACATTCATATCACTATACCTGAACTTGTATCCGTACCCATACATTTTTGTGTACCTGGTTAGCTTGGGAGTTGGACTGAAGAAGCGGGTTGTCAGGCCGGTGGGATATTGAAGAGGCAGTTTTTCAGGCCCCTGCGAAATCTCTCAAGGTGAGATAATTTCTTGGAATTGATTTTCAAAGGTGCTAAAATGCTGCTACATGGTTATGAGAATTCATGTCCGGACTGTTGCTGAAGCCCGTAAAGGAAGTGGGGAAGCCAAGGACTATTTAGGAGAGAAGCGACACACTTCTTGGGGTGGGACATGCATGTGGGGAATGAGGGATTGTATGATGTTTTTTTGATTTGGCACCTGTGACATAGTCTTTCCTATTGTCTATGATACATCATCCTGGTTAGGATTTACCCAGGTGGAGTGTAGTCCTAGCTCAGGGGTGACCCACTGCTGAGAGTGATGATCAATGTGGTCTAAGGCTAGGAGGTTTGTGGAAGGTCTGCACACAATTGGTGATATTCTTACAAAGATAAGTGTCAATTGTGTGTTAATTTATATGTTGCATTTTATTTATGTGTTATATTTATGGGAATTTAATGTCTATGAGGCATGTCTATGCTTACTGTCGTTTTCGTATAAATCTGTACATTTACACTATGTATTTATCTGTTTAATTTTTCCATATAAAGTTCTGCAAGGGTCTCTGTGTGTATATGTTTTTAATTGCATTACAACTTCGAAATTTTATGTGGAATAGCCCAGTTGTATGTTGGGGATGTTACAATGTGGTCTCAGAGCATACAAGGGTTTCCTGGAGTAGCATGGCCCAACTTAGGTGGTCGGGGATGTTACAATATGTTATCAGAGCTTCAATTTTCAACATTGATCCTAGATGGGCTGATCAAATTGAGTTGAAGATAAATTTCACAGAGGATTGATTTCAAGGTGGACAAATTTCAAGTTACAGAGTGTCCATGGTAAAAATTAGAAGCAACTGTGTGGAATTGGGAAAAATTCCCAATTTCTGTTGTTATATTCATGGGAAAATTGAGAAATTTGGCCAAGTGGTGAGATACTATTGATTTAATATATGTTCTATCAAATTTAGACCTGGAATTGGTCGAATTTGAAGTTACTATTAAGCCATGACAGATGGAGCGAAATTAGTTGATTAAAATTCTCAATTCGTGAAATGAGTGTGGGAAACATTCATTCCAGAAATGTCAAACCACAACGATTTTTTGTTGTAGAGGTTGAACTGATGTTATCAGGGTGAAATTGAACAAATTTCATAGTTGCAGAATGTCTATGGTAAAAATGTGGAAAAAGTTAGGGAAAAGCCCCAATTTATGCATTGAAATTCACAAGGAATTGATGCGCATAAAAATGAATGTGTGTAGGAGGGCACACTAAAAATGCATGATGTGCAATGAAAATCTTGCGATTGTGTAAAAATATTGGCGTACGGGTGCACGCGCTAAAATTTGGTGTTGCACGGAAAAATGTTGGCGTGCAGGCGCACACACTAAAATTTGGCGTTGCGTTGAAAAGTATTGGCATGCTGGTGTACGTGCTAAAATTTGGTGTTGCACGAAAAAATATTGGTGTGTGGGTGCGTGCACTAAAATTTGGTGCCGCATGGAAAAATATTGGCATGCGTGCACGCACTCTAAAATTTGGTGCTGCGCGGAAAATATTGGTGTGCTGGTGCGCGTGCTAAAATTTGGTGCTATGGAAAAATATTGGTGTGCTGGTGCATGTGCTAAAATTTGGTGCTGCGTGGAAAAATATTGGTGTGTGGGTGCACGTGGTAAATATAGAATTGTGAGGTGCATATTGAGTGATGCATGCATAATATTGGCGCATGTTTTGCACACGTATAATAATGGCGCACATGTTGTGTGCAATTTTGACATACCACAGACGGATTTTGTTGGGGCACACACAATATGGGTATATGTTGTCGCGCGACAGTTTAGTTGATGATGCACACGGATTAACGGTGCACGATGGGGGTGTACTAAACATTGGCATGGTGGAGTGTGTAGAGTAAAATGTGTGTGAAATATTAGCGCGTGACAGGTATTAGTGCAAGAACCAAAATTTTGTGTGGTAGATATTGGAGCGTGACACAAAAGTAGTGCGCACTAGTTATTGGTGGGACAAAGAAGTGATGCACAGTGGTTATAGGTGCGCAGAGCATGAATTACCTTGTGGTGTTGTTGTGCATCCTAAATATGGTTGTACAGGTTGAAATTGTGCACGTTAATTCCTTTGGATAGTGAATAACAACATAAAACCAACGAATTTCTACGACATTTTATATTGTTTGAATGTCATGTTTTTATTGCACATTTTTCAGGCCCTTAACAGTGTTTTTAGCTACTCAAAAACCACGAGGCCCTTAACAGTGTCTTGAATTTTGTGCTTCAAGCTATCACTGCCTACATGTTCTCTTCCCTGGCTTCCCCACAAACAATCATCAAAAGTGTAAGGAACCTACAAACAAACTTCCTCTGGCATGGACATCATCCTAGAAAAAAGTGGGCCTTAGTGAGTTGGGACAAAGTTTGCAAACCAAAATCCTTGGGTGGACTAGGCCTCCGGGAAAAAGGAAAGATAAATAAAAACATGGGGGAAACAATTTTGTGGCACTGGCTCAAAAATCTAGCTGAACTATGGGCCATACTTTGGAAGCACAGATACACTCTGCACATCCCACATGGACATCTCATTTGGTTGGAAGATCAACTACAAGGCTCTAACGTATGGACCACATCATGTAGAAATCAATCACTCATACAGGCTCATGCATTTTTGAATGTTTGAAATTCACAAAATGATTTGTTTTGGAAGGACTCTTGGAAACAACTTCCCCCGTTGAAAGCAATGGATAACATTCGCCCCTATCAGTATCATATCCAATATTTTGAGCTCCTCAAAATTGCATACCTATGGCTTAACATCTCTCTTCACCCTCCTTGGCGGAGCTAGAAAATTCTCCCACAAGACATCTACACACCAACAGACTATGACCTACATCAACAACAAAACACGATAAGCCAAAGGAAGATCTACATTAGTGAGAATCTCGACATTCTTCATTGGGGGTACACCCCCACTGGAACTTTCACAATCAAAGAGGGCTATCATATACAAGAAAATTTGCACAACAAACCAAAATATCACTTATGGAATATCATTTGGAAATCCAAACTATGGCCAAAAGTATCCACCTTTCTTTGGATTTTAGTCCAAAATAGAATATTGATTTGGTATAATCTTAGGAAGCGAGGCTTCATGGGACCATCAATTTTCCATCTCTGTCATCATTCTCATCATTATCATCATGTGAATTCTCATCATTCTCATCATGGTCATTCTCATCATTCTCATCATTCTATCCATAAGGCCTCTTTCAAGAAACACTTATTAAAGATTGATGTAAAATTTTCTTTGTGTTTGTTTAATGGAGATGCTAATCCTAAAAATCTAGATAATTGGATTTGACAGGTTGAAGTAGATTTTCATGTTCAACATATTGATGAAGAGGAAGTTAAAGTGCAAATGGCTTCTCTTCAGTTGGAAGACATCACTCTCATATGGTGGGAGAGAAAACCTTAGGACATAAGTAAGTGTGGTAATCTTGTTTCCTCATGGTCAGAATTTAAATCAGCAATAAGGAATCAATTTTATCCATTGGGTTATCTACATAAAGTAATGATACAATGGAAAACTTTAAGGCAAAGTGAAGGTCAAACTATACAAAATTTCATGGAATAACTTAGGAAGAAAGCTCTTGCATTAAACATTCCTTTGGATTCTTATGAAACTTTGATGAAGTATATTGGCACACTTCACATTTATATTCATCATACATTTCTCGTGTTTAACCCCACCAGTCTTGATGAATTTTGTGTGCAAGCCACTCACCTTGACAACATGGGAGATCATGTTCAAGAAGATCCCACAAAGAAACCTTCCAATCTCCTACATAAGCCATTTAAGAAGGTTAAAAGGAAGGACAAGAAGACCACCACACTGATGAGAGAAGGAGGAAATCCATCTTGCACTCATTGCAATAAAATTGGTCAAGATGATGAACATTGTTGGAAACTACAACTATAGAAGAGACCGAAATAGTTCGGTAGAAAGGGGAAGACAAAAATCGTGGCTACAGTGCAACAAGATCTTGGTTCCGATTTAGGAAATGAAGGAAATATCACAGCAGTTGGAGTACAAGGTAAAGATTCCCTTCATGCTAGTTAAAATCCCAATAATGAATCTCATGATGATGAATGAAATATGAATGAATTATTTCATAGAAGGGTTGTACCTAAACACACTAATATAGATACATTATTTGATTCGGATTCCCAAGTAAGCTTGATATCTGAAGCACTTGTCAAAAATATGGATCTTGAAACGAAACCACATCCAAAGCCTTATCCTCTTGGTTGGGTATGTGATAAAGAAAAACTTAATGTCACCAAACAATATAGGGTAAGATTTTCTATTGATTCAAAGTTTATTAATGAAGTGGATTTCGATGTTGTATCACTTGATATATGTGGCATAGTGTTGGGGAGTCCTTATCTTTATGATAGAAAATAAGTCTTCTTTCGTCATGAGAAAAAATACCACCTTACTAAGGGAGGGGATGGAATATATTGTTAGAGATCACAACATGAGGGTAAACATAACACTTGTTAGTGCAAGACAAATGAAGAGATTCATAAACTCTAATAAGAGATATGTACTCATGGTCGTAAGAGAGAAATATGTCAAAAAATCCGACGCTTTCCAGGGATGTGATCCTTCTCATAAGAAAGAATTAATTGATATTGTTTCTAGGTATGATGATATTTTCTAGGAACCAAATGGATTACCTCCTAAGAGGTAAATACAACATGAGATACACCTTCAGTATGATTATCCTCTTCCTAATGTGGGCATGTATAGGATGTTAGTTGTAGATATGACAGAGATCAAGAAATAGACACAAGACTTATTGGATCAAGGGGTCATTGGGCCCAATTCATATCCTTTTGGTTCTTCGATCGTGATCGTGCCAAATAATGATGGCACATGGAAAATGTGTGTCAATTACCAGGCCTTAAATAAAATCACGGTGAAAAATCGATACCCTCTTCCTCATATATATGATTTACTTGATTAGTTAAACAATGTTGTTTATTTCACTAAGTTGGATTTTCACAGTGGATACCATCAGATCAGGGTTGCAAAACATGATGCATGGATAAAACCAAACAAGGATTGTTTGAGTGGTTAGTTATGTTGTTTGGGATCTGTAATGCTCCAACAACTTTCATGTGTGTGACAAATGATGTATTCAGGCCTTTCCTAGATGATTTTTTGATTCTATATTTAGACAACATTCTTATTTTTAGTGGGACATGGGATGAACATGTGAGGCATGTAAAGAAAGTATTAGATACTTTGCAAAGGGAAAAGTTGTATGTAAAATTTTCTAAATGTGAATTTGGAAAGACTGCACTTGTGTACTTAGGTCATATTGTAGGAGGAGGACAATTACAAATTGATCCTTCCAATACTGATGTAATTGTAAATTGGCCCGAGCCCAAAAGTGTAACCAAGATACTAAGCTTCTTAGGTGCAGTCCAATATTGGAGGAGGTTCATTTCAAACTTATCCTTTATAGAAACTCCTTTGCATGCCTTAATCAATGTGAATAACACTTTTCAGTGGGGAGGAAAGAAACAAAAATCTTTGGACACTTTGAAGGAAAATATCAGTACAACAACAATATTATCACTTTTGAATATTCAACAGCCCTTTGAGATCAAGACAAATGCTAGCGAATAATCCATGGGTGCAATATTCATGCAATATCATAAGCCTATCTGTTACCACTCTGAAACAAGCCTATTGATTCAGTATTTAATGGTCATTTCACCTGGAACAATAAGTGAATGGCCGAGCATCATGTCACCACAAGACTCAACAAATTCCTAGTATGAGAGTCAATCATAATGTAGGGGCTAACCCTAGACTGCAATATTCTCCCATGGGGGCCATCTGATCACTGACCAATACAACCAGAAGTCGGATTCCAGACCACACCAAAAAACTTAGCCTTCATATTTGAGAAATTATGGATGGAACACCCGACTTTCAAAGAAAGGATCAAACAATGGTGGTGTGAGGAGGAATCAGATAAAGGGACAAGAATGTTCCAAATCTACAAGAAACTAAAACATATCAAATATAGGCTCAAGGAGTGGAACAAGGACACCTTTGGGAATATAAACCAAGAGAAGAACATAATTGAAGAAAAAATAAAAAAGCTCCAGGAAACCTACATTTTGGAGGGCTACAATGAGGAGAGGAAAAAGGAGGAGATCCAGATGACCCAGGATTGGGATGAACAGTGAAAGAAAGAATAAACTCTTTGGTGAAAAAAGTCCCGGATCATATGGCTAAAGGAAGGAGAAAGGAACACCAAGTTTTTTCATAGAACAACCATGGCCAGAAGAGCCCACAAAAAAATCTTGAAGATAAGGGACCACAATGGTAGATAAAGAGAATCCCATAAGAATATTGAAACAACTCTGGTAAACCACTTCCACGGAATAGCCCAGGAACCTAACCAATATTGAAAGGAGGCCATGCAAAAGGTAATCTATCATATCCCTCGCCTAGTAACAGATGAACAAAACCAAAACTTGATCAAAGCCATTGTGGAGGAGGAAATAGAAAAAGCACTCCAGGAAATGCCCAATGGAAAATCGCGAGGCACAGATGGTTTCACATTGGAGTTCTTCAAACCCTGTTGGGAAATAATCAAACATGACGTCTATAGGTTAGTCGAAGACTCTAGAATGTCAGCCTCCATTCTGAAGGCACTAAATTCTACGTTGATTACACTCATCCCCAAAGAAAAATAATCCAAAACCCTTGATCATTACAGACATATAGCACTGTGCAATGTGGTGTATAAGATAATTTCCAAGGTTATAGCAAATAGATTGAAACCACTCCTACCCACATTGGTTTGATAAGAGAAGACATGTTTTGTGGAAGGAAGGAAAATAATGGACAATATTATCCATGCCCACGAACTTATCCACACCTTGAAGCTGCAGAAAAGAGGAGGAATGATAATACAATTGGACCTAGCGAAAGCTTATGACAAAATCAGTTGGCACTATATGGTCAAGACCCTGGAAGCCTTCGGTTTCACCCAACACTGGATCATATAGATTGTCAACCTAGTTTCCACAACAAGCTTATCGATACTAATAAATGGATCCCCTGCCAAACCTCATTGGCCCATGAGAGGCATCAGGCAGGGAGACCCATTGTCCCCCTTCATTTTCATATTAATAATGGAAGGACTCAGTCGAAGCATAAAAAGTGCAACCACAACAGGGGAAATAAAAGGTATCAAACCCTACGAGAAGTCCCTAACTTCTACACACCAAAAGTTCGTGGATGATACCTTACTACATGGCACAACCACGATCAAATAAGAGAAAGCCAACAAACGAATCTTAGACGAGTTTGGGTAAACTTTGGGGGTAGATATAAATCAATCGAAATCTATGATCTTCTTTTTTAATACCAACCCTGTCATCCAAAGGAATTTGGCCAACATCTTTGGATTTGAACGAAAAACCCTCCCAACCAAGTACTTTGGAATCCCCTTGATAGACAAAGCATACAAGTTGTCAACTTGGGAAGGAATAGTCAACAAGCTACAAGACCGAGTAAAAACTTGGATGTACAGGTCCCTCAACCTACCCGGAAGACTTATCCTAACCAAGTCGATTTTGCAAGCTATCCCAACTTTTATGATGTCAGTCTTCCCTGCCCCCAAGGGGATTATACAAAAAATAAGAACCATACAAAGGGAATTCATGTGGTGAGGAGCGGAAACAAGGAAAATATGGGCATTGATTGCTTGGGAGAAAGTATGTAAGCCAAGAAGCAAAGGAGGCCTCAGACTACATGACCTGCAAGCGACCAACGAAGCCTATGGAGCAAAACTCTGGTGGCGATGGGTCAAAGAAATGACCACGCCATAGGTCAACCTGTGGAAGGAAAAGTGTGCCTTGGACATTAGTGATCAAGATAAAATATTCTTTAGAGGCACCAGGGAAGGTTCTGCCATATGGAACTTAGCCTAGCACAACAAGACCTAGATCCAAACACACAGCGTTTGGGAAATAAGGAATGGTAGAACCGCCCAATTCTGAGATGATACCTCGAAACAAAAATCCAAAATGAAAAAACATGGCCAGGAGGAACTACAACAGGAGATGATGGAGCAAGGAAAAACCCGAGTCTACCATTACTGGAAATAAGAAACAGACCGCAACAAATGGAGAATCTGGAACACTCTCACTCCACAGAAAAGAGACCAGACTGCAGCAATAGTAAAAGAGGTGGAGGAGGAATTGGGGAGATGGAAAATAGTAGTCAGAGATGGCAGTGACCAGCTGAGATGGGGGCACAAAGCAGGTGGGGAATTCAACCTTAAATAAGTACGTTGCTACATAGAAAACTAGAACCAAGAAGACATGACGCAATAATGGGAGAAGCTCTAGAACAACCCCCATTGACCAAAAGTAAAAATCTTCTAGGGGATAATAATACACAACTGAATCCTAATGTGGGAAAACTTAAAGAAGAGAGGTTTCATAGGCCCCTCAAAATGTCACCTATGTGAAGAAAAGGAGGAAACAATGAACCAGATCCTAGATGAATGTCCCTACACAAGAGAAGTGTGGGACTAGGCGGCAAGCATCTTCTGATAGTATAATAGGGTCAGAGGTAATATTGTCACAACTATAACAACATGGAAGGAAAAATATAGCGAAAATGAATAGGTGAAACTCTGTTGGACCCTCATCCCCATCATGATCATCTGGGAAATATGGAAGGAATGGAATAGGCACGTCTTCAGGAATCAAAGATGGATGGTTGGAAATATCAAGGAAACAGTTAGAGCTATGATAAGACAAACGATACAGAGCCGCAACTGCCAAATAAGAGGAGCGCAACTCACAGACCAGGATCTCGGAATCCTAGAGGCCTTTCAACTAAAAAGAGGACACAAACCCAGGCAGTTGAGACGGTTGCCGCAACTACAAGTAGGTGAGTGCAACTGGAAACCACCACGAGAGGGCTCCCTCAAGATGAATTTCGACAGGGTGTTGAAGGGTAACCCAGGACATACAGGTATGGGCGGAGTAATCAGGGATGATCAAGGAAAAAATATCTGACTATACACTGGGAGTCTGGGGAACTCAACTAACAACGTTGCAGAATTTTGAGCCCTAGAGACCAGCCTCGAGATACTATGCAGGGAAGGGATGACCAATGTAGTAGTGGAAGGAGACTCCATGTTGGTCATCAACACAACAAGGAAACTCCAAAACGACACCAAAGTTCGAAAAATCCAAACACACTTGCACTTGGCGTACTCCCTATAAATAATTTAGGAACATTTGCAAATAGGGATCACAGTTGAGTTGCGCTGGGTCTGAAGGTCAGCAAATGGACTAGTGGATAGAATAGTTGATGAAGGGGTCAACAAGGAAGGAACAAAATTGGATTTCACATGGAATAACATCCTGGAAGATCATTTTTGGACATACTATTCCCAACTAGCGGCAACGGACTAGGACGATAGCCGAAGTATGGGTGACCACATCGAGGCTGGAGGCACAAAATTTATTGAAGGGAAAGTCGGATGCAGGAAGAATCTGATAAGCCACATTCCCAACATGAGTTACAATCTAGATCACAGTCACACCATAAGAGGAGGTACGACACCACGGTCCTATAAATAGAAGAAAGTATAGTGGTTGGCCGTGGGAGAGAGGAAAGGGTAATCCACAGCCGATAAAAGATGAAGATCAAAAGGGTAGCCCGAGGGCAGTAATGGGTACACCTCAGCCATGCACAGGTTCCAAGGGAGGAAATGATTGGTGTAAAAAGAAAAAAGGCAAATGATTGGCACCAGGACGATGGCAGGAATCCCAAGAACACACAATCTGAAACAGAGAAAAAGGAACGAAAGGTACGACTTTATGGGAGATCCATGATCACTAGGAAAAAATCACCTCTGGGGAAACCCCATAAAAGAAGAAACATCAGGGATAGCAACAGACCAACGAGTAGCAATTATAGAGACCGAGAAGGGGTGAATAGAGGTGTAGGATGAAGTCATGACAAAAGCCACTACATTCAAACAGAGATGGTGAGAATGAAGAACACACAGAGTAAGAGGGAGACCCAGGGGGAGGAACTCCCAACAAGCGCCTGAAATATCACTAGGATGGAACAAACGGCTAGAGAGGCCAAAGGCACCTTTCTAGAGAAGGTTGATACAAAAGGAAAGGTGGTCATCGACAGATGGGAGTGGGAAGTCAACAACAAATGTCAGGGAAAATACTGGGAAGAACTAATCAAAGAACTCGATGGGATAAGGGACCCAGGGGCCACACAACCTAGGAAAACCCTCTACCGCAAAATGGTGGAGGAAGCGTGGTGCACATAAATGATGATAAGTAAGTTGAGAGTTTACAAGAGTGAGACCAGCAGGGGCGGGAAATGAGGCCACAAGAAGGAACATAAAGAAATTATGAGCTGCCTCAGTAACCTGAAGGCGAGTGCAAGACGAATAGAAGAGGACCAGAGGAACTAGAGCGAAAATTGGAAAGACAGGCAGGGCAATTCCAACTCTACCTTCGCTATGTCCACCACATGGACATCACTCCAGCAGACCGACATGGCACACCAACCTGCATAAGAAGGACGAGCACGGTGGAACATAAAAAGGAGAATGCGACAAGGAAGGAAGGAGAGGAAAGCAACCCAATCCTCTTAGAATAGTGCAGCCTCAACCCAAGGTCCTTTTGTCTATCAATGTATGAGAAACCCTCGTTATTCTTTCCTGGATTTATGTTTTTTCTTATGTATAGGTTTTTCAAACGAATTTTCGGAGACTGGGTCAGTTTCCCCTGGTGGCGACCCAGGCCTCCCTCTGCCTATGTAGACAATGCAACTTCGGGGCCCCTGACCTGGTTTCCTTTTTGGAAGATCAGGGGTTTACCCTCCATTCCTTTTTGTACTATATTTTTCTCAGTAATATAGAATCTCAACTCACTTACAAAATTTTTTTTTTTTTTTTTTTTAATTCCATGACAAAGTTGAGGCCATGTGATTCATTTTTTCATTGAAATTATTTTGTTTTTTTTAATTCCATGACAAAGTTGAGGCCACATAATAATTATTAATGGTATTTATACTTCAAAAAATTAAAAACAAATTTATAGATTCTTAAACAAAAAAACTATTTTATATCCAAAACAATGAAAATTAACACCTCGTCCTGTAAAAATCTATGTAAAAACAAAGTTTAGATTATAATAGAATAATTATATTTGTTGAACATTTAATTCTATGCTCATTAAGTATCATCAAAATAATCTTAAATGGATGTGATCAAAATACTTTTAAATAGTTGTCATTATCCACCCATACTTTAGAAATCTTGCAATGTGAAAACCTTATTTAAAATATTGCAATTTATTCATAAAACATATATAAATTTATCAATTTTATAATTAAATAGTTTTAACACTAAAAAAATTGTAATATCTTCTCGTTTTAGAAAACCACAACATAAATCTCACATATTTGAGAGTGTGATGCATTAAACAGTAAAATAAAGTTATATCTTATATATGTAAGTGTTAAATAGTAAAATAAAGTTATATGTTATATATGTTACAAAATAAGTGTCTCTACAATGATTATCCCTATATGTTATATGTAGGCAAAAATTGAGAAATCATGGATCCTAGCATGACAAACTATACCAGATGGCGGTGAGCGTGAGGGCCATATCCAAACTCCTCAGAACTTTAAATTTTGAGATACAAGATTCTTGAGATTCGGGAGATTTCTTGCCGATCAAGATTTTGTTGGAGAATGACGAGATTTATCCATTAGCATTTTTGGAGAATCACGGGATTTAGAATCAAGCGTTTTTGTATGTTTTTTTTTTTTGTATCCATTAGCGTATTTAAGATCACGCTTTTTTGTGTCAGCTCATTTTAACCGTCCAGGAGGGGCGGAATTTATATATATGTCTGAGTTTCCATTGCACTTGTTTGTTCAAGTCCTCCTCCCCTATCAATTGCAGAGTCTCTCTGTATTTGTATTTTTTTTTTTTGGAAGTGCGTCCTGTGTCTCTATTGACCTATCTGCAATCCCCTTAGATTGTGTTTAGATGGCGGCTCTTCCATTGTGGTGCCTGGATTCAGAGTCTTACAAATACATCTCAAACTAATATCCCCTCCAATCCCCCACGCTCTCCTTATCGTTGCCTCTGCATGTGCGCCATTCGTAATGTAAGTATTCATAGTCTCCTCTACTTTAATTCGCCTTTCCATAACATTATCATTTGATTGTTCAACTAATTTATTTTTGTCTCTTTTGTTTTTCAGGGAAGACTATCGCTCTCTGCACCAGAAGCGAGCCCACGTTAAGAATTGAGGGTACGCACATCTAGTAAAAAGAAGAAGGTTGCACATCTGTCAAGTGAGAGCGTCGTTTCGAGTCAGATAAGTCGCCAAAGATTTGAAAGATCAGGACTGAGAAAAAGATTCAGATAGACAATATGGAATTTGATGAGCGATTGGGGAAGCAAATAAGCGCCATTATTTGTTACTGTATTTCTGTTGTGCTCGAAGGCTTTCTATTAATTTAATTCAAGGTCGGAAGAGTTGAGCGAGTAGTATTGAGTCTTGATTCAACAAGATTTAAACTGAAGATCTCAATCTAAGAGGAGCTAAGTCATTTATTACTTGTACTCGTAAGATTCACATGAAAATTCCACATGTTAGGAACACTAACACTTTTTCCGAGGAGACGAAGTTGATAATCTCCTCTCATCTTCAGTTGCTTTAATAAATATGTATTCATTCTCAACATCACTCACTGTTCGATTTTCTCCGGATTCTCTTGGTGGTGGTGGTGGTGGTGGTGGGTGCGGCGAGACCGGCACAACCACCTCCAGTGGCTCCTATTCGCCTACCACCTCCTTCTCCGGATTCACAGTCACCAAACCCCCACCCGTTCTGGTTTCCCCTAACCAACTCCTACGCAACCTCTTTATCATACCAATATTGACGATCAATAGTTATGTTTTATCCATCACGCCGCGACTCATCCTTGAATTACTATTTGAGAGGTTCTCGGTAAGCCTCTGGTAGATTACTATCCTTTTGCCAGAAGATTAAGAAATGCATATGATAAGGGTAAGCTTATAATGGACACAGATATTTCGTTGGAAGACTTGGGAGATCTCTCTCCACCTATTCCTCGTGCTCTTGACTTTATAGGTAATGTTCCAGGATCGGATACAGTCACGCACTCTCCACTGCTTCTGTTTCAGGTAAGTCATTCTTGTTTTTAGTTTAGTTGTTATTTGTTTCTACATGCATAATTGTAATTTTTTTTAATTTAAATCATGGGAATAAGTAATTGGTAGGTTTCATCTGATCTGAGATTAAGTAATTGGTAGGTTTGGTCTGATCTGATCTGAGAATCAGCATTTCATATGTGTTGATATAACTGCTTCCAGCCCAACCCAGACGAGTATAGTATCAACAACTCCTTATCCTAGCCCAGCAGCCGGGGAGCCCAGTAGATACAAAGCCCTGTGCAGCTCCGATCCAAGCCGAGTAGCCCAGGAGACCAGGAGCCCAGTCCAGACATAGAATCCATTCACTAAAGCCATCAATTAACTGCATGAACGAAGCCATTCAGTAAAGCCATCAATTAACATAGAAAAGGTTCACAGAAGCCATTCACAAACATAAGCCAGTAACAGCACACATAAAGTCGTTCACCACTCACTTCACATAATTGATTCGCCAGGATAGTGTTTGCCTTCTTGGTATTTCCCCAGGTCAAAGGGGTTGGGGCCCCATACAGCAGTGTTGCGTGGGGGAGGGTCCTAGGCCGTGTAATGACAAGCAAACTGTTTCACAATGGGGTCCTTCTCTATCGCATATGAAAGGTAACTTCTTTCTCGGTTATATCATGTGATGGGTAACTCAATCAATATATCATTTGTGGTAACATGGTTTTCTTCTCCCTATCGTATGGCATACTTCTCTCACGTGTGGCAGGTTGAAGACTCATATCCCTCCTTTCCAGTCGACTTGGTAACATATCGATATGACGCATGATATCTGGCAATGTCTGGCTTGTATGGAGCTATGTCATATGCTAATTGTGATATGGCAGCTATGATTGGGTCTATGGGGCAACTATGATCTCCTATGACCTGTTGGCTATGATAAACTGGAAATGATCAGCAATGACTGGTGTGTTTGGCTCTGACTGGCGTATGACCCTCAACGTGTGCATAATAAGTAATAATCGTCATGGCATCCATTCAAGGTAGGAACTAAGGTTCCGTAGCGGTAAGTGTCATCCCGTAGGGTCCTTTTCAGTTGGGTCTGGCAATATGGAAAAGACTCACTACATGTTTGTTCTATTAACGTAGAAGCTTAGTTCTTTTCAGGCTAGGAATAACAAGAAGAAACAGTAAGTTTAGCACAGTTAGGAATAACAAGAAGGAACAATAGTAGTAATCTACCAATAGTATATGATCTATATTTGAACTAGGACCCAGAGTTTTTTTTTTGGTTGGAACACCCATACCCACTATGGCAAGAGCTCTTGGATCTCTTAACAGATACCTCGAGTTCCACAGAACAGGGGATGAAGATGTTGAATAACATTGGTATTTATGTGAATCCATTTGGTGGGCCAGGAACTGCCGATGCTACTAAAGTTGTAGAGTTTCAGACCGCACTAAGGGATAGGGCCCTGAAATGGTATATGAAATCTATAGAACCTCAGGCAAGAGGACAACAATTGATGCTACTAAAGTTGTAGAGTTTCAGACCACTCTAAGGGATAGGGCCCTGAAATGGTATATGAAATCCATAGAACATTAGGCAAGAAGACAACAATTTACTCTACAAACATAAACAAAATTTTGATTTAGAAATTGAAGCTGCCTCAATCAGAGAAGCAAGTTATTGCACAGATTAGGGGAATTCAACAAATTCAGGGAGAAACTACATGGGAATATATGCAACAGTAATTGGTGAGAATAAGTAATTGGTAGGTTTGAGCTGATTGTAACTATAACCTAAAATATATTCAATACCTTGTAAGTCAAATATATCAATAACTTGAACTTATGTGATTTAGCAAGTTCTAGATTATCCCTGTTCAAACTCATTAAAACCAAGACATTGATTCTTTGGTTTATTTAAATGAGGGTTGTCTAGCTGTTACCTTTATTATTGATCCATGGTCATGTAGAGAAAGATGTGGTGGAGTGAGATGAAGAGACAAACCCCAGTGTACTTTTTATTTCTTTTCGCTCCTTACTCAATGAGTTATTTAGAAA
The DNA here is from genome assembly GCA_009831015.1 of Picea engelmannii. Taxonomy (NCBI): domain Eukaryota; kingdom Viridiplantae; phylum Streptophyta; class Pinopsida; order Pinales; family Pinaceae; genus Picea; species Picea engelmannii. The sequence continues at coordinate 39,427 of ML815362.1, forward strand.
TATCCACCATAGTGAATCTTGTGTTTTTTCTTCATATTTGTTTTTAATTGATTATCCTATCCTTATACAACATTACCAAAAATTTGGGAAATTTTTTTTATTCGTCCACTCGCTCTTCCATTGAAAAATATAACCTCTTTTTTTTTGTCAAAGCCAAAGACAGGTTGTTGGTATTTATGTTCTGTACTACTAGCATTTTTATTACTAGTAATTTTTGGTTGCTTCATAATTATTCTTATTAATGCTACAATTATAAATAGTATTTCTGTTTTTGTTTCACAATAAATATAATATTAAAATTAACTATATATAAATACATAAATAGGAAATTGAAAATTGAAAATATTTATCCATAAATGAGTGTACATTTTGGATTAAATATTTTTCAATATATAATTTTGTTTGTATTTATTTAATATATCTTAAATAATTTTTTCTCTATAATTTTATTTATTTTTAATTTGATATATTTTAAAAAATTGTATATTTTGATATTTATTTATTAATTAATGATCATATAGTTTAGTTTTGGAATGTCCTTTATTAAAATATTCTATTTTCTTACATATATGTTATAACGTTTTTAATTGATTAGAGTAGGATGTACAAAACCATGATATTATTAATTATGTATAATTTTCAAAAATGTCAATTAAAAAAATTCATTATCATCTTTTTTATATTTTTAGTATTTAGAATAATATTTAAATTCTTTTAATATTTAAAATAGTATTTAAATACAAATGTATTTATTATATTATATTTGTTTTTTTTTTTCTTTCTTTTAACTATGAAGCATCCATGATCTTTTAATGTTTCAATATTTTAATGTTATTTCAAGTAGTTCTAAGTGGTAATTGTATAGTCTATTATTTTTCATATGAAATTATGGATAGCATAGAGAGGGAGAGAAAGAGAGAGAGATAGAGAGAAGGAAGAGAGAGC
>ML815362.1:61479-78448 GCA_009831015.1 Picea engelmannii
GGCGTGTGTTGTGCACATGCATAATAATGGCGCATGTGGTCTGCGCAATTTTGACATAGCATAGAGGGATTTTGTTGGGGCACGCACAGTATGGGTATATGTTGTTGCAGGACAGTTTAGTTAATGGTGCACGTGGATTAACGGTGCACGGTGGGGGCATACTAAACATTGGCATGGTGCAATGCGTAGATTAAAATGTGCGCGAAATATTAGCATGCGACAGGTATTAGTGCAAGAACCAAAATTTTGAGTGGCAGATATTCGAGTGCGACACAAAAGTAGTGCGCACTAGTTATTGGCAGGACAAAGAAGTGATGCACAGTGGTTATACATGCAGGGAGCATGAATTACCTTGTGGTGTTGTTTTTCATGCCAAATATGGGTGTACAGGTTGAATTTGTACGCATTAATTCTTTTTGATGGTGAACAACAGCAGAAAAATAATGAATTTCTACGACATTTTATATTGTTTGAATGTCATGTTTTTGCAGCACATTTTTTCATACCCTTAACATTGTTTTTATCTACTCAAAAACCATGAGGCCCTTAACAATGTCTTGAATTTTGTGCTTCAAGCTATCCCTACCTACATGTTCTCTTCCCTGGCTTCCCCACAAACAATCATCAAAAGTATAAGGAACCTACATAGAACCTTCCTCTGGCATGGACATGATCCTAGAAAAAAGTGGGCCTTAGTGAGTTGGGACAAAGTTTGCAAACCAAAATCCTTGGGAGGACTAGGCCTCCGGGAAAAAGGAAAGATAAATAAAACCATGGGGGAAATTATTTTTTTGTGCTAGCTCAAATATCTAGCTGAACTACGGGCCATAATCTGGAAGCACAAATACACTCTACACATCCCAGATGCACATCTCATTCGGTTGGAAGATCAACTACAAGGCTCTAACATATGGAACACATCATGTAAAAATAGATCACTCATACATGCTCATGCATTTTTGAATGTTTGAATTTCTCAAAACGCTTTGTTTTGGAAGGACTCTTGGAAACAACTTCCCCCGTTACAAGAAATGGATAACGTTTTCCCCTATCAGTATCACATCCAATATTTTGAGCTCCTCAAAATTGCATATATATGACTTAACATCTCTCTTCACCCCCCTTGGTGAATCTTAAAAATGCTCCCACAAGACCGCCACACACCAACAGACTATGACCTACAACAATGGCGAGAGACGATAAGACAAAGGAAGATATACATTAGTGAGAATCTCAACATTCTTCATTGGGGGTACACCCCCACTGGAACTTTCACAATCAAAGAGGGTTATCATCTACAAGAAAATTTCCACAACCAACCGAAAGATCACTTATGGAATATCCTTTGGAATTCCAAACTATGACTAATAGTATCCACCTTTCTTTGGATTTTAGTCCAAAATAGAATATTGATTTGGGATAATCTCAGGAAGTGAGGCTTCATGGGACCATAAATTTGGCATCCTTGTCATCATTCTCATCATTCTCATCATTCTATCCATAAAGCCTTTTTTAAGAAACACTTATTAAAGATTGATGTAAAATTTTCTTTACCTATGTTTAATGGAGATGCTAATCCTGAAAATCTAGATAATTGGATTTGACAGGTTGAAGTATATTTTCATGTTCAACATATTGATGAAGAGGAAGTTAAAGTGAAACTGGATTCTCTTTGGTTGGAATACATCGCTCTCATATGGTGGGAGAGAAAACTTTAGGACAAAAGTAAGTGTGGTAATCTTCTTTCCTCATGGTCGGAATTTAAATCAACGATAAGGAAGCAATTTTATCCATTGGGTTTCTACATAAAGAAATGATGGAATGGAAAACTTTAAGGAAACGTAAAGGTCAAACTGTAGAAAGTTTCACAGAATAATTAAGGAATAAATATCTTGAATTAAACATTCCTTTGGATTTTAATGAAACTTTGATGAAGTATATTGGCGCACTTCAGATTTATATTCATCATACATTGCTCTTGTTTAATGCCACCAGTCCTAATGAAGTTTGTGTGCAAGCCACTCACCTTGAAAATAGGGGAAATCATGTTCAAGAATATACCACAAATAAACCTTCCAATCTCCCACATAATCTAGTTAACAAGTTTAAAAGGAAGGACAAGAAGACCACCAGACTGATGAGAGAAGGAGGAAAGCCATCTTGCACTCATTGCAAGAAAAGCGGTCACGATGATGAACATTGTTGGAAACTGCATTTAGAGAAGACACCTAAATAGTTGGGTGGAAAGGGGAAGAAAAAAATTGTGGCTACAGTGCAACAAGATCTTGGTTATGATTCAAGAGACGAAGGAAATATCACAACAGTTGGATTACAAGGTAAAGATTCCCTTCATGCTAGTTCAAATTCCAATAATGAATCTCATGATGATGAATGGAAGAGGAATGAATTATTGCATATAAGGGTTGTATCTAAACACACTAATATAGATACATTATTTGATTCGAGTTCCCAAGTAAACTTGATATTTGAAGCACTTGTCAAAAAGATGGATCTTGAAACGAAACCACATCCAAAGCCTTATACTCTTGGTTGGGTATGTGATAAAGAAAAACTTAATGTCACCAAAAAATATAGGGTCAGATTTGATATTGATTCAAAGTTGATTGATGAAGTGGATTTGGATGTTGCATCACTTGATATATGTGGCATAGTGTTGGGGAGTCCTTATCTTTATGATAGAAAAGAAGTCTTCTTTCGTCATGAGAAAAAATGCCACCTTACTAAGGCGGGAGTGGAATATATTGTTATAGGTCACAACATGAGGTTAAACACAACACTTGTTAGTGAAATGCAAATGAAGAGATGCATAAACACTAATAAGAGATATGTATGCATGGTCGTAAGAGAGAAATATGTCTAAAAATCTGACGCTTTCTAGGGATGTGATCCTTCCAATAAGAAAGAATTAATTGATTTTTTTTCTAAGTATGATGATATTTTATAGGAACTAGATGGATTACCTCCTAAGAGGTAAATCCAACATTAGATACACCTTCAGTACGATTATCCTCTTCCTAATGTGGGCATGCACAGGATGTTAGTTGTAGAGATGATAGAGATCAAGAAACATTCATAAGGCTTATTGGATCAAGGGGTCATCGGGCCCAATTCATCTCCTTTTGGTTCTTCGATTGTGATGGTGCCAAAGAATGATGGCACATGGAGAATGTATGTCGATTACCATGCCTTAAATAAAATCACGGTGAAAAATTGATACCCTCTTCCTCGTATATATGATTTACTTGATCAATTAAAGAATGTTGTTTATTTCACTAAGTTGGATTTGCACAGTGGATACCACCAGATCAGGGTTGCAGAACATGATGCATGGAAGACTGCCTTTAAAACTAAATAGGGATTGTTTGAGTGGTTAGTTATGCCATTTGGGCTCTCTAATGCTCCAACAAATTTCTTGCATGTGACAAATGATGTATTCGGGCCTTTCCTAGATGATTTTGTGATTCTATATTTAGACGACATTCTTATTTTTAGTGGGACTTGGGATGAACATGTGAGGCATGTAAAGAAATTATTGGATACTTTGCAAAGGAAAACGTTGTATGTAAATTTTCTAAATGTGAATTTGGAAAGACTGCACTTGTGTACTTAGGTCATATTGTGGAGGAGGACAATTACAAATTGATCCTTCCAATATTGATCTAATTGTAAATTTGCCTGAGCCCAAAAGTGAAACCGAGATACAAATATTATTAGGTGTAGTCCAATATTGTAGGAGGTTCATTTCAAACTTCTCCTTTATAGAAAATCCTTTCCATGCCTTAACCAGTGTGAAAAACACTTTTCAGTGGGGAGGAAAGAAACAAAAATCTTTCAACACTTTGAAGGAAGATATCAGTACCACACCAATATTAGCAATTTTGAATATTCAACAACCCTTTGAGATCAAGACAAATGCCAGTGGATACTCCATGGGTGCAGTATTCAAGAAATATCGTAAGCCTGTCTGTTCCCACTCTAAAGAAAGCCTATATATTTAGTATTTAATGTTCAGTTTAGTATTTAATGGTCAGTTCACCCGGAGCAATAAGAGAATGATCCAACATCAGGTTGTAAAAAGACTCAACAAATTCCTAGTGTCAGAGTCAATCATAATGCAAGGCATAACCCTAGACTGCAACCGTCTCCCATGGGGGCGATCTGATTACTGGCTAGTACAACTAGAAATTGGCTTCTAGACCACACCTAAAAGATGAGCCTTCAGATTTGAGAAATTATGGATGGAACACCTGACTTTGAAAGAAAAGATCAAACAATGGTGGTGTGAGGAGAAACCAGAGCAAGGGACAAGGATGTTCCAACACTACAAGAAACTAAATCATATCAAATATAGGCTCAAGGAATGGAACAAGGACACCTTTGGGAATATAAACCAAGAGACGAACAAAATTGAAGAAAAAATAAAAAAGATCTAGGAAGCATGCATTTTGGAGGGCTGCATTGAGGAGCAGAAAAGGAGGAGATCCAGATGACCCGGGATTGGGATGAATGGTGCAAGAAAGAAGAAACTCTTTGGCGAGAAAATGCTCAGATCATATGGCTAAAGGAAGGAGAAAGGAGAACCAAGTTATTTCATAGAACAACCATGGCCAGAAGAGACCACGACAAAATCTTGAATATAAGGGACTAGAATGGCATAGAAAGATAATCCCATAAGGATATTGAAACAAATCTGGTAAAACACTTCCACGGGATAGCCCAGAAACATAATCAAGATAGAAAGGAGGCCATACAAAAGGGAATCCAGCATATCCCTCGCTTGGTAATAGATGAACAAAATCGAAAGCTGATCAAACCCATTGCGGAGGAGGAAATAGACCAAGCACTCCAGGAAATGCCCAACGGAAAATCCCCAGATGTAGATGGTTTCACATTGGAGTTCTTCAAATCTTGCTAGGAAATTGTCAAACATGACATCTATAGGGTAGTGGAAGACTCTAGAAGGTCAGCCTCCATTCTGAAGGCAGTAAATGCTACATTGATTACACTCATCCCCAAATAAAAAGAAGACAAAACCCATGATCGTTACAAACCCATAACACTGTGCAATGTGGTGTATAAGATAATTTCCAAGGTTATAGAAATTAGATTGAAACCACTCCTACCCACACTAGTTTCACAAGAGAAGGCATGTTTCATGGAAGGAAGGAAAATAATGGACAATATTATTCATGCCCATGAACTTATCCACACCCTGAACCTACAGAAAAGAGGAGGAATGATAATTCAACTAGACCTAGCAAAAGATTATGACAAAATCAGCTGACACTATATGGTCAAGACCGTGGAAGCCTTCGGTTTCACCCAACACTGGATCAGATGGATTGTCGACCTAGTTTCCACAACAAGCTTCTCGCTACTAATAAATGGATCCCCTGCCAAACCTTACTGGCCCATGAGAGGCATCAGGCAGGGAGACCCATTTTCCCCCTTCATTTTCATCTTAATGATGGAAGGACTCAGTCAAAGCATAAAAAGCACAATCACAATAAGGGAAATAAAAGGTATCAAACCCTACAAGAATTTACTAAATTATACACACCAACAGTTCGTGGATGATACCTTACTACATGGCACACCCAAAGTCAAAGAAGCGAAAGCCTACAAATGAATCTTAGACGAGTTCAGGGAAGCCTCAGGGGAAGAGATAAATCAATCCAAATCTATGATCTTGTTCTTTAATACCAACCCTGCCATCCAAAGGAATTTTGAAAATAGCTTGGTCTTTGAACGCAAAACCCTCCCAACCAAGTACTTGGGCATGCCATTGATAGACAGAGCCTAAAAGTTGTCAACTTGGGAAGAAATAGTCAACAACCTACAACACTGGGTAAAAAACTGGATGTGCAGGTCCCTCAACCTAGCCAGAAGACTTATCCTAACCAAGTCAATTTTGCAAGCTATCGCAACTTTTATGATGCCAGTCTTCCTCTCCCCCAAGGGAATTATACAAAAAATAAGAACCATAGAAAGAGAATTCCTATGGCGAGGAGCGGAAACAAGGAAAAATTGGGCATTGGTGGCTTGGGAGAAAGTATGTAAGCCAAGAAGCAAAGGAGGCCTAGGACTTCACGACCCGCAAGCGACCAATGAAGCCTATGGAGAGAAACTCTGGTGGTGATGGTTCAAAGAAATGACCATACCATGGGTCAACCTGTGGAAGGAAAAGTATGCCCCGGACATTAGTGATCAGGATAAAATCCGCTTCAAAGGCACCAGGGAAGGTTCTGCCATTTGGAGCTTAGCCTAGTGAAACAAGACTTGGATCTAGACACACAACTTTTGGGAAATAAAGAATGGCAGAGCCACCCGATTCTAGGAAGATGCCTAGCAATAGGAACCCAAAATGGAAAAACCTGGTCAGGAGGAACTACAATAGTAGATTATGGAGCAAGGAAAAACCCAAGTCTACCATTACTGGAAATAAGAAACAAACCATAAAAAATGGAGAATCTAGAACACTCTCACTCCATAGACAAGAGACCAGACCACAATAGCAGTAAAAGAGGTGGAGGAGGAATTGGGGAGATGGAAAATAACAGTCATGGATGGCAGTGATCAGGTGAGATGGGGGCACAAAGAAGGCTCATAATTCAACCTTAAATAAGTACGCTACTACATAGCAAACCAGAACCAAGAAGGCAGGACACAACAATGGGAGAAGCTCTGGAATAGCCCCCATTGGCCAAAAATAAAAATCTTCCAGTGGATAATACTACACAACCGAATCCTAACATGGGAAAACTTAAATAAGAGAGGTTTCATAGGCCCCTCAAGATGTCACCTATGTGAAGAAAAGGAGGAAACAACGGACCATCTCCTGGATGAATGTCCCTACATAGAAAAAGTATGGGACTGGGAAGAAAGCATCTTCCAACAGTCTAATAGGGTTAGAGGTAATATTGTCACAAATATAACTACATGGAAGGGAAGCTATTGCGAAAACGAAGAGGTGAACCTATGTTGGACCATCATCCCTGCCATGATCATCTGGGATATATGGAAGGCATGGAATAGGTGCATCTTCAGGAATCAAAGATGGACGGATGGAAAGATCAAGGATACAGTTAGAGCTATGACAAGAGAAATTGTATAGAGCCGCAACTTCCAAATAGGAGGAGTACAACTCACAAACCAGGATATTAGAATCCTAGAGGCCTTTTAACTGAAAAGAGAACACATCCCTAGGTAGGTGATACTGTTGCCACAACTACAAGTAGGTGAGCGCAACTAGAAACTGCCACTAGAGGGATGTTACACATTATTTTCGTCATCCCTATGACCGTTAATGATGTAAACCTATCTTTTACACTCAGAGGGGTCAGTGGCCTGAGTTACTGCAGAGAGAAGGGTGAAGAACTTTTCCTGAGAAAAGAAGTTGCATTTTCCTTTGGAAAAACCCTATAAAAAAGGAAGTTCGTAGGTTGCTATATAGGCAGGTTGGGAGAATCCCTGATTCTCGCAGGTTTCACCATAGCTAGGGTGCGAGATGTTCACAGGTTTCTCTATAGGCAGGGTGCGAGAATGCCTACACGTGGGAAAAACAATCTTTTTCTTGAATCTTCTAGAAGGAGAAGCTTCTATGGTGAGGTGGCATCTGAATGGTTTGGATCTTACTCGCTTTCATGATTTAGTGGGATCATCCTAACCTCCTCACTTTATCCTCTTCAACTTATAAAAGGAGAGGCGTTCTCATGGAGAAAGTTATCTTTTGGTTAGCTTTTGAGCTTTTGATTTTGGAGCTTGAAGTGGGATTTGTCTTGGAATTGTTAGCTTGGTTAGAGTGGCTTTGAGATTTGCTTTGTCAAGATAGATTGTGAGTAGCTATCAGATCCATGGTTTCAGAATCCTTGGAGCAAGAAGTGTGTGGGGAACGAAGGATAGTTGGAAGGGACCTTACAACATCAAGGCCATGGTTGTAATCTCTCTTTCACATTTAATATGATACGGTAATATGATTCTTTCCTATAAAGCTTGTTGTGTTTTATTGTATGATTCCTTGATCACATACATAGGTTTATATTAAGTTTATTCTATTGCTATCACTTTGGTTGGTTGCGTTCCTTTGTAGGTTCATCATTGTATGAGTGTTGGAATGAATCTAGGATGGCGATGGTGAGAGGAAGTGGATTTTAAACGATATGTCACCTATCTGTCTTTAGTTAATAAATTCAATATCTAAAACTTAAGGAAAGCGTCATGTTCAGGTGTGTTTTGTTCTAGATCTAGGTGGATTTAGGGGGATTGGCGACTCCACTGGGGAGCGGATTCTTTCCTAGTTAGTCTAGTTTCCCTTGCTTTGATTGCTTGTTTTCTGGTCTCTGAGGCTGTGGGAGATCCATACAGACTCTCTAGATCTGAAATTTCACTCAAATTTAGTCCTTTTTCAAAAAAATTCTTGTTTACAGGCATTCTCGCACTGTACCCTTTAGTGGCCTGCGAGAAACACATGAGTTCGCACCCTGGTGTTAAGTCCACTGCAAACCCCTCGCAGTCAACCTTTATTTAGCCTGCGAGAATCTTTGATTCTCGCATTGTAATACACTGCCAACCTGTGAACTTGTTTGTAAATTTTTTTGGATTGGGTCTTGTCATTTTTTGATGTCCAGTTTTTCTTTGAACAGCTGGATTGAACTTTTGGAGACTATATTGATCTGTTTACAATCTTCTTGACATTCTTTGAGTTGATTTTATCCATCTTTGCTTTATTTGGTTTTGAAGGATTAGTCTCTTTATTTGAGTGTCTTTTAATTACAAAGCATGTGTTTTCTTCAGAATTGTTTAGGGAAAGATCAGATTTCTTCTGAATAGTTTGCTTTAAAAGAGAACTTTTAGTTTGGGTTTCTTTGTTTTAAGAAAGTTCATTATTTCTTTTAGTGAAAATTTTGAAACGAAAATATTTAATTTCTTTCTTTATATTAGATTGGGGGCATCCTTGCATTTCAAGTAGCGAAATTGCATGATTCTTGGCGTTTTTTTATCTTAAATTATGAAAAAATTTCCCCCTCGTGGCCAGGGGGGGCCATGAATCATACATTGGTGTTCAATACCTTTTTCTCATTTCTTGAGAATCTTGATATTGATGAGTTTAATATATTTTGGGACATCGTGCATATGGGAATGATAAATGTTTTCTCCTTCTCGTAGCATAGCTTTCATCGAAATAAAAAGATTGCATCTTCATATATTTGCATAATTTTCGAGTCGGTCAAAACACCATATTGTCCACACCATCTTCCTTTTGAGTAAAAACAACCATAAAATAAAGCGCTTATAAAAATTGATTAGACATTTTTATATTTTTTGGTAGCAAACCTACATTAGATTAGTTGTAGGGATTTGGAATAGGTGAGAAAGATAACTTTCCAAAGCTGCAAACAAACATTGAATATTGAGTTAGGGAGCGATTAAATCCACTTATTACATTTTGTCCTGGGAAACCCTTCTAACACAAGGGTCAATCACGAGGTCGCATTGAGACTAGCAGAGTTACTCACCCTGCTTTGTTGGTCTTGGTGTAGACATTACGTGTATTATGGGGGTAGCTTGAGAGGTATACCCACAATGATGAGTGGAAGCCTTTTAAGTTGATTTCGGGCTAGATACCCTGCCCTTGCATGTGGATTGGACTTTCGACTGTACCCCCATGCTTTATTGTTGTCTGTGGTAACCCTAGTGGAATATCTCTTTAGGGTCTTTACACAAGGTGACTGTGGAGGGGAAAGTTTTCATGGTACCTGGAATCGACGTTGGCCAAACTCACTCGGGCTCCTTGGAGGGTATACCCACGATTATGTGTGGGAGCTTGTACCAGGGTGTAAGTCCATTAATAAGGTTGTCAATGTAACGTTTCCACCCACTCTATGTCAGCCCCTTCTTACAATGTTCTCATGACGTTGGATTTCATTACCAACTAGTGCGTTCATTGTGAGAAGGTTTTGTTTGTTTGCTTGCTTCCTAGATTTTTAGCGTGTGTTGTTTGTTTTCCCTAGTGGACTCTAGATTGGATTTTTGTTTTTCATGGCGCCAGTTCCCGAAATGACCAATGAAGGAACCTCTTCTCCAGGGGAACCTTTTGTTTTTCCTTCTTATGGAAACATTGGTTCTCCTCACATCACTACTTTGAGCCTTCTAGGTCTCACTATTGGATTACCAGTATGGTTGTTTTCCACTCAGGTAATATCGAATGCAATTAGTGCTTCAGTCACAAGCACTTCTCCCCAAGAGCATCAACCTCATGTTCATCCTTCACCTTCTTCACCAGTAAGGTCTTCTTTGCCTTCTTCGCTTGCAATCTCGCCTTCCGTTTCATCTTCTTCATTGGGTGAAAGTTTTGAAGCTAGTAACCCAGTGAATAAGAAGAAGAAGAAAAGAAAGATTAAGAAGAAGAAAGATTACTAAGAAGAAAGATAAATGAGGGTCAAAACCTCCAACCACTGTCAAAGATGTTGGAAAACAACCAGCTATTGTTAGTCGTGCTGGGAGTGTTGATGATGTCAAGATCACCCAAACAACCCGTAAGCCCAAGTACCCTTGCAGGATTTGTAAGGGTAGCCATCTTCTTAAGGAATGCCCTGGTCTATCCAAGGTTATAGAAGCATGGTCTAAACATCCTCGCCAACCCATGTCGTTAGCCTCTGAACAACATGTTGATGACCCCCTGTCAACCAGTCATGATACAGTTGGGAAGAAGAAAATTAGAGTCAAGTTCCCATGTATGTTATGCAAAGGGAGTCATCTCACTCACCTTTGTTCTCGTATGGAAGAATCCTCAAAATTACTAGAAGACATGATTGTTTCACAGCCTCAACTTCCAGCTGCTTATCACAAGCTTTCTCTCAACCCACTTGTAGTTGATGGAATGATCAATCTGGTTCCCTCGTCAGTCAATCTGATTGATCATGTCGTCAATCTGGTCACATCCTTAGTTGAACCAGTTGACAAAGTGGTTGATCCGATACCATCCTTGTGCAACCCCACTCTCTCGTTAGAGAGTGAAACCCAAGAAATCGATCTGTTTCCACCTTTTGATCCCATTCTCCCCCTGGAGAATGAAACCCCAATGGTCGATTCGATCTCATCATCGGTTGATCCTACTCTCCCTCTCGAGAGTAAACCTGATACTGCCCATGTTTTTCTCATTGATACAGAATCTACCATGCTGGGGGCTATTCCTCCTTCTCCCATGGAACCTCCTCCAAGTAATGAGGCCATACATTTTGATTGGGGTGTGCTAACTTGACCTCATCTTCCCTCTTACATTCCTTTCCATATTACAGTATAGGTTTGTGGTTGGGACGTTCCTCAAACGTTGATAGATGAAGGTTAGTCTATTAGTATTTTGTCCTCTATTGCTTGGCAAGATTTGGGTTGTCCTCCACTTGCGTCGGTTACACAAAATCTGTTATCTTTTAACAGAAGAACTAGTCAACCTTTAGGGACCCTTCCCCAGTTTCCTGTAACTTTGGGAAGGAAAATTGTCTTTATCGACGTCATGGTAGTCCAAGACCCCTTGTATTTTTCTTTACTCCTTGGGCGAGATTATGTCTATTCCATGAAAGCTATTGTGTCTACTCTTTTTCATGTGATATCTTTCCCTCACGATGGACGAGTTGTGACTATTGATCAACTTTCATTCATTGACCCTGATTGGATTGCCTCCCTAAATGGTTCTTATATGCAGATGGTAACACCCCTACCACAGGTCAATTATGTGACTTTGTCTCTCATGGCTTCGACTTCTGATGACTTAGATCTAGTAGTTGACATGGTGATCTCTTCGATAGGGTTGTTAGAGCATGATCTATTTACTCCAGCCGCGACCCTTGACATGGTGTCCTTCCAGAGTGTGTTTCTTCCTTCCAATGAAGATCTCTTGGAATCCATGATCGAGTCTTGTCCCTTGACATGGTGTCATTCTGAAGCATTGTCCTCTTGGTATCCATGATCAAGAAGACTACAAGGATAGTTTTTTGCGTCTCTGAGGCAACCTCGTTAAAAAATGAAACAGAGGTCTTTGAGAATGGATTTATAATTTCAAGCTCACTAAAAAATGAAATGACTTTGAGGATAGTTTTTGTGTCTCTGTAGCAACCTCGTTAAAAATGAAATAGGGGTTCTAAGCATAGTTCTTGTTTCTGTGTCAAGCTCGTTAAAAAATGAAATAGTTTTCCCCTCCAAGGATAGTTTTATATGGTTCAAGCTTGTGTAAAAATGAATCCACTTACCTCAAGCATAGTTTCCTCTGGTTCAAGCTTGTGTAAAAATGAAACCAAGTTCAAGCATAGTTTTGTTTAGATTTTAAGCTTGTGTAAAAATTAAAATTTATCCCAAGCATAGTTTTGTTTTGTTTTAAAGCTTGCGTAAAAATGAAAACAATCCCGAGATTAGTATTTGTTCTTTATCATGCTCGTAAATACATGAGAATAAGTTACCGAGCTTAGTCTTTGTTCTTTCTCATGCTCGTAAATACGTGAGAATGAAATCGAGTATAATTTTATCACTTTTTCAGACTCGTAAAGGTTATACGAAAAAGGAACCCCCTTGGAGTCCTCTTTAAGCTCTTTTCAGGCTCTTTATACATGAAAAGATTGTTGAGCGACCTTGCTATTTTCATGCTCGTTAAAGTATTTGAAGAAAGCGTCTGTTGGGCGATAATTTATCTCTTTTTCGGTCTCATCAGACTATTTTATGAAAAAGGAACTGAGAGAGTTCTCTTTTAAGTGTTTTTTCAGACTCTATAATCATGAAAAACCTTTGAGTTTTCTATCTTTGGACTCGTTAAACAAAAATTGACAAGCCCATATGGGATCGAACCACTCCTTCTTAGGGTTCGTTAAACATACTCTGAGGGACTCGTCCAAAGGATGAGCTTACATTTACAAGCATATGCTATCCTCCTCAAGCTTCCACAAAAATAAAGAGGTACTCGGCAGAAATGGTGGGGGAAAAATTTGGAAAGAATTGTGTCTAAACCTGTATTCCATGAAAGAGTCACTTTTGAACATGACACCCTTTCACTCACCTTGTGTCTAGGTTGGAAAATCCACTTGTCTCCTGATCATACTCTTATAAGATTACAAATTGGTCTGTGATCCTTGTTGTTGAGTCAGTATTTCCAAGACAGTTGTCGTGTCGTCAATATGTTCAAAAAATAAGTTCAACCCAGAAATCCTTCTATTGCGTCGACCATTTCTACATTCTTTAAGCCTTCTATTGCGTTGGCCATCCCTGAGTCAGTCCTGAATCACTTGTTACTCTGATCTACATCAAAACTTGTTACTTGTTTCGTGTCATTGATGTGGGATACATTAAGGCCCTCCTGTGATGAGTCTTTTCCTATCGACTTCAACTCATTATCCAGGAATTAGACTTAGAAACTAATTGGTACCTTGGAACTTGCATGCCTCAATGGCAGATTTCCTCACTTTCAACAGTCGGTTTTCATTATTGACCCCTGATCAAGAGATTTCGTCGAGTGTTCGACTTCAACTCATTAATTCACATTCATTGGATTGTACTAGTCTACCTTGGGAGTCATTGACATTAATGGTGATTTCCCTCACACTTATTAATGATATATACTAATGAATGGTAATCAAGTGGTTTCTACCATGTTCGACTTCGACACATGTATTCACATGGTTAGATTCGTACTATAGAGTGGTGGAAATAAAGACCCTGGATATTTTCTGACAGATCCAGGTTGCGTTGGAGTATATTCAGTGTACTATTGCATAGATCCACATTGTATGTCTCATGGCTATGCTTAAATTTGAGTCTTTAACACATAGATCCACAGTGTATTTTTGGTGGCTATGTTCAGATTTGAGTCATATCGGCATGGATCCATAATGTATGTTTGGTGTCCATGACTTGTCTTACTTGACATGGATTTTCGCATGTCGGCATTTATGATTTGATTCATTTATATTCTGAGTATGGGAATTTCTACCTCAGCGATGATATATTATTGTACTGTATTTCCTTGTTTTTTGGTAGGTTTCCGACCAACTGTTCCTTGTTCCCTACACACACTCAACAAAGTATTTCAGCTATCACTCTATTCTAACTTCATACTTTGGGGGGCTCTCTGTTACACATTATTTTTGTCATCCCTATGACCATTAATGATGTAAACCTATCTATTAACTTTAGAGGGGTCAGTGGTCTGAGTTCCTGAAGAGAGAAGGGTGAAGAACTTTTCCTGAGAAAAGAAGTTGCATTTTCCTTTGGAAAAACCCTATAAAAAATGAAGTTCGCAGGTTGCTATATAGGCAGGGTGCGTGAATCCCTGATTCTCGCAGGTTGCACCATATCTAGGGTGCAAGATGTTCGCAGGTTTCTCTATAGGCAAGGTGTGAGAATGCCTACACGTGGGAAAAACAAGCTTTTTCTCGAATCTTCTAGAAGGAGAAGCTTCTATGATGAGGTGGCATCTGAATGGTTTGGATCTTACTCGCTTTCATGATTTAGTGGTATCATCCTAACCTCCTCACCCTATGCTCTTCACCTTATAAAAGGAGAGGAGTTCTCATGGAGAAAGTTATCTTTTGGTTAGCTTTTGAGCTTTTGATTTTGGAGCTTGAAGTGGGATTTGGCTTGGAATTGTTAGCTTGGTTAGAGTGGCTTTGAGATTTTCTTTGTGAAGGTAGATTGTGAGTAGCTATCAGATCCATGCTTTCAGAATCTTTGGAGCAAGAAGTGTGTGGGGAACGAAGGACAATTGGAAGGGACCTTACGGCATCAAGACCATGGTTGTAATCTCTCTTTCACATTTAATATGATACAGTAATATGATTCTTTCCTATAAATCTTGTTGTGTTTGATTGTATGATTCATTGATCACATACATAGGTTTATATTGAGTTTATGATATTTCTATCACTTTGGTTGGTTTTGTTCTTTTGCAGGTTCATCATTGTATGAGTGTTGGAATGGAGCTAGGATGGCGATGGCGAGAGGAAGTGGCATTTAAACATTATGTCACATATCCCTCTTTAGTTAATAAATTCAATATCTAAAACTTAAGGAAAGCGTCATGTTCTGGTGTGTTTTGTTCTAGATCTAGGTGGATTTAGGGAGATCAGTTAGTGCCCACACCTACCGATTAGTCTGATAACAAGGGCTCCTTCAAGATAAATTTTGATGGGGCATCGAAGGGTAACCCAGGATGGACATGTACAGGGGGAGTAATCAGGGACAATCAAGGAAAAATTATCTGACTGTACACTGAGAGTCTGGGGAACTCAACTAACAACACTGTGGAATTTCGAGCCCTGGAGACCGTCCTTGAGATACTACACAGGGAAGGGATGAACAATGTAGTAGTGGAAGGAGAATACATGTTGGTCATCAACACAACAAGGAAACTCCAAAATGACACCAAAGTGGGAAAAATCTAGAGGCACTAGCACTTGGCATACTCCCTACAAAAAATTCAGGAACATTTGAAGACAGGGATCATAGTTGAGTTTCATTGGGTCTGAAGGTCATCGAATGGACTAGCAGATAGAATAGATAACAAAGGGGTTGACAAGGAAGGAAGAGAAATGGATTCCACATGGAATAAAATCTTCGAAGGTCATTTTTGGATAGACTGTTCCCAACTAGCGACAAAGGACTATGACAAAAACTGAAGTACGGGCGACCACATTGAGGCTAGAGGCATGAAATTAATTGAAGGGAAATTCAAATCCATGCAGAATCCAATAGGCCACATTCTCAACATGTGTTACAGTGCATATCACGGTCACACCACAAGAGGAGGTACGACACCACGGTCCTGTCAATAGAACAAAGTAAAATTGTTGGTCGTGGGAGAGTGGAAAGGGTAATCCTCAGCCAAAAAAGGATGAAGATCAAAAGGCTAGCCCGATTGCAGTAATGGGTACACCTGAGCCACACACATGTTCCAAGGGAGGAAATTATTGGCATAAAAAGTACAAGGAAAATGATTGGTGTCGGGATGACAACAGGAATCCCAAGCACACACACTCTGAAATAGAGAAAAAGGAATGAAAGGTACGCCTTTACGGGAGATCCATGATCACTAGGGAAAAATAATCTCTAGGGAAACCCCATAAAAGAAGAAACATCAGGGATAGAAACAGACCAACGAGTAGCAATTACAAAGACCAGGAAGGAGCGAATAGAGGTGGAGGACGAAGTCATGACAGAAGCCACTACATTCAAAAATAGATGGTGAAAATGAAGAACACATAGAGTAAGAGGGGGACCCAGGGGGAGGAACTCCCAACAAGCACCTGAAAGATCACTAGGATGGAACAAGTAGCCAGAGAGGCCAAAGGCACCTTTCTTTAGTAGTTTGATACAAAAGGAAATGCGTTCATCGACAGATGGGAGAGGGAAGTCAACAATAAGAGCCAGGGAAAATCCTAGGCAGAACTCATCAAATAATTTGATGTGATAAGGGACCCAGGGGCCACACAGCCCAGGAAAACCCTCTACCACAAAATGGTGGAGGAAGCATGGTGCACAAAAATGTTTATAAGTAAGATGAGAGCTGACAAGAGCGAGACTAGCAGGGGGAAAAATGAGGCCACAAGAAGGAACACATAGAAATTCTGAGCTGCCTCAGTAACCTGGTGGCCAGTGTAAGATGAATAGAAGAGGACTAGAGGAACCAGAGCGAAAACTTGGAAAGGCTGGCAGGATAGTGTTGACGGGTTTAGCGGCTCCGTTAGCCGCTCTAAGGTCCTATAAAGACCAAATATAAAACTAATCTAAACTAACTAATCTAACTAAAACTAAATAAAACAAACTAAACTGACTAACAATAAACAAAACTAATTAATAAACTAAATAAAACAAATTAAACTAACTAACAATAAATAAAATAAACTAACTAAAACTAAAGAAAACAAATTAAACTAACTAATAATAAATAAAATGAACTAATCTAACTAAT
>ML815362.1:94549-104632 GCA_009831015.1 Picea engelmannii
ATAGGGATGAGTGACACTTGGATGGCGGAGAACGTATGGAGGGTTGTCATAAAAAAATTAATTAATTAATGATTTATGAATTAGGTCAGTCTCAAAATTCTATAAAAGGAGGGGGAAGGAAGGAAGAAGGGATGATCGGTTAATGTAACGTTACGCTACCGAATTGTGGCTTGACAGGTTGCTTGTGTGGAGTTGGGTTTATCTCAGCTGTGTTGGAGTGGTAGCTCAGCCGTGGAGGCGAGCTGAGATGCTAGTCTATCTCTGGTTCTTGTGTGGCCCCTTTGCGGCTAGGGGGGCTAAGGGGGAAGTAGACTACCCCTAGAATTTGGCTGGGAGGTAACGGTGAGCTTTCTACGGTCGGCAAGCGGGACGCGGCACGGAGAGAGGGACGTGGCATGGAGGGTGGGACGTCGTCCGAGGAAAGCGAAAGGCAACGGTATGATTTTAACTGGTGAAGTATAATGCATTTTTGCTTTTGGTAGTTATATGTTATTGATGAGGGTATTGTGAGCGCTTGTTATTCTCATCATGGTTTTTGTAAAACAATTTTTCTTTGGCTTTGTGGAATCGATATGTGGGTTCAGTGTTATATTATATGCCTACCATCATATTTGTCGGTGGAAAAATGCATGTTTCTTTTGATGGGATTCAGTTGTATATACCCACAATTTATTTTGATAGGATGCAGTTGTGTATACCCACAATCTCTTTTAATTGGATTCAGTTGTGTATGTTTGCGATTTATCTGATCGGATTCAGTTGTGCGTGCCTACAAATTCTTTTGATTAGATTCACTTGTACATACCCTCAATTTTCTGTTGATTGGATTCACTTGTACATCCCACAATTTCTTTGATCTGGTTCAGTTAGTTCAGTTGTATACATCCACAATCTTGTAAATTTGTTATTGCAATTCCAGCCGTGTTAGGGCCAGAGTGGGCGTTTTGTTTCTGCGTGTAATGAGTTATGAACTATGTGTCATAACTGAGTTATGATCGGCGTGTAATAAGTTATGAATCTTTGCGTCATCACTGAGTTATGAACTGTGTGTCATAACTAGGTTATGATCGGCGTGTAATAAGTTATGAATATGTGCATCATAACTGAGTTAGGAACTGCGTGTAATGAGTTATGAACTTAGTGTCATAACTGAGTTATGATCTGCGTGTAATGAGTTATGTGTTATGAATTGTGTGTAATGAGATTTGTTTTTGTTTTCATTTTGTTTTGGGGTGTCTGGCCATGGAAATTAGTGCGAAGTGCACTGTTGTTGGGTGCTTATATTGCCACTATATCTAGGGTGATTTTGCACGAAGAAATGGCATTTTTTCCTTTGGCCTTTGGGCGTTTACTTTCCTCACACAGCATGCAAATCCTTCTCCGTTTTATTGTTTTTGGGTGTGCATTGGAGCGGGATATTCGTGCTGACTGGGCTGTGTACCCATTGCGCGTTTTGTTGTTATTTGGTCTGCGTTTGAACGTGATCGTCGGGCAGACTGGGTGATGTACCCACTGCGCATTTTTTATTATTATTATGGGACTGCATATGAGCGTGTGTTTCATGCAGACTGGCTATGTCACAGTTGTGTGTTTTCATTTATTTTATTGGGATGCGTGTTGATAGGGAGCCTCTTTCAGACTGGGCGTTATTCAGTTGCGTTTCTGACAGCCACCTTTAGCTCTTTTAAAACCAACCCTACCGCAGCTTCCAATTTGTTTATGCGGAATTTCTTCTGCCTTTTCGCAGATGTCATTCACCACAGAAATTTTATTGTTCCTTTTTGGGGGGGTATGGATCCCGTACAGTCAGTAGTTTAAAGTTCTTCTTCATTCAATTGGTAGGATATCACCGGTTAGGGTATTGATATCTGCAGTGAAACGTTGAGGAAAGAGCTAAAGGTCCTTTTAAAATAAAGTTATCTTAATATGGTCATTTAATATTGGTATTGTCCCCTTTAATTGTGATGTTATATTGGTATTTCAAAACATGCCGATGTTTATAATATTTAAATATTGTTACTGTTATATATTGACATTTTAATTTATGGTCAATTTTATATAAGGTCCTTTTTAAATAATGTTATTTTAATATGGTCATTTGGATATAGGTATTGTTAGGAATTGCCCTTTTTAATTTATGGTGTGCATTGTATTTCAATTAATGATTCCTATAATCATGATGCTATTCCCTATCGTGACATCTTTAATTGTTGTTATTTTTATGGATAGTTGTCATATCCAAATAATGCTTCTTAACTTTGTCTTTAAAATTTAGTATTTGGATTGCCATTTAAATAATGAGGCATGTTGTTATTTTCAGTATTCTTAACTTTGTCTTTAAAAATTTAGTATTTGGATTGCCATTTAAATAATGAGGCATGTTGTTATTTTCAGTTGATATTACCTCTAAATATGATGTCAATTTTAGTGCATTACTATGGGACCTTAGTAAATGATTTTATCTTATAAGTTCCTTATGATCTTAGTGTTCGTAGCATATAAGAGGTAGGATAATTGTAAAATCATGGTCCTGATCATGACATAAATAATAGATGGTTAATGGGTCATGACAGAGTTATTGTAACTTTTAATTATTGTTAACAACATACGTGGTGCAATAACCTGGAAATTACGTAACCTAGTTACCCCAGTTAGCATATTAGGGTGGTTGCTCTTTTAGATAATGTTTAACTTGGGTGTTCGTTGTCAGAGTCCTTGTCGCGCGCCTTCCGTAAGGGGCTAAATTGTTCTTCTTATTTATGTGGTACTTGATTGTGATCAGTTTTACTTTTGTCGGGTTGCGTCTTGTTGGTCATCGGGTGGTGACGTAGAGTCAAGTGTGTTGTTACTTCTACATGCGCGCACACACCTTAAACACAAAAAAAAAAAAAAAAAAAAAATTGCAGCTGTCACTAGAATGGTTGTCATAACGGGGAAGGTCGTTACACAAGCATTATTAAAAAGAATGATAATATATCAACAGATGATAGAAACATATCACACTTACCTTCATAATCAACATCTAAAAACAAAGTGAGCATGATCTTACCATTTCCTCGGATATTCTTGTTGTATGAATCCTCCAGCCATTGCGTAATCTTGTCATGATAAGGGTCATAATGGCATGGGTGAGTGTAAGTAGTTTTGAAAAACTCGTTAGGATTATGAGGAAATGGACTAACCATCAGCCAAGGCTGAAATGCCCCATCTTCCTTACAGTTCTCTAAGTACTCATAAATTTCTTCACATGGAGGATCTAAAAGAAATATGTCATGCCTACTTCCAAGATACTTAGGTAAAGCAAGCGCAAATTTATCTTCATTACGATTTTTTTTTATATAAGAATATTCAAGCCATCTTGAGATTTTATCACAAAAATGAGGATGCAAACCAAGATTTTGATGAAATGAATATATCAATGAGAAATTGATCATAGGAGGATTCGTGATGTTCGTCAGATCATTAGTTTGAATGTTTCCTTCAATGAGATTGATCATTTCAAAATTTGAAGCATAAACATTAAGATTCGAGCTAATTAAAGAACGAATATGCAACTTAGAATGTTTGATTTCCATAAGATGTAATGCATTGTCCTTTTCAACAATAAACTGCGTAAAATCATCTCGCAACATGTCCTTTTTGAGTGATGAAAGTGAACAAGCGTCAAATCCAAGTTTATCAATGTTGGGTTTGGAACTGACTTCACCAAAATTTAACATATCGAAAGGATATGATTGTGGTGGAAAAGAGAAGGATGTTGTAGGTAAGATGTCAAGTCCACCAGAATCTAGGAATATATCAGGATATAGAGAACAAAAGGAATCAGAAATAAGCAAATAAAAGGAATCTCTTGAACTATGATACTCAACGATGGTATTCTCAAGACAATTCTTTTCACTTTCTTTAAAACTCTTACTCTGTTTTCGTGACGAATTCCTTAACATAATATGATCATCTGGATTTGCCTTTTTAGATAATTCAATATTTATGTGACCAACATCTAGTCTTTCCTGTGAACAAAGTGCATTTTGAGGATGAAGGTTTAAAGTTTCTTGTTCTAGTTGCATAACTCCTTCTCTAATCAGTTTCATAGGAGTACTAGAACATTCAATAAGATTTTCGTTGCTTAAGAGTTCTTCAATGACTGATTTTAAATGTTGACTAGAGCATGAGTTACAAGAATGAGGGTATTGACCTTGAGCCAGAAACAAATCATCTTCCATACTAGTCTTAGACTAAAAATACAATGATTCAAAGGAAAAACCAATTTGGTTGTCAATACGAGCCTGATCAATAGATTCTAACTCGCTGGCTTGTTCAACATTATTGGAAGAATTTTTCTCTTCTTGCGAAGAAAATTGTTCTTCCAGTTGAGTGATAGGATTTGCAATTGGTTCTTCATTCGTGATTGAACATGACTGGATGGAAGGGATGGAAGCATCATAGAAGAGATTTAATGCCAGTGACATGTCATCGAGATTAAATTTACAGAGGATATGATAGACTTTTGTCAAAAATCCTTCTGAAGATGAATCATCGTTTATTAGCGAAGTATGAAATTTTTCACATAATTGATCAAAATCATAAATTTCAAAAGCATCTAGAAACTCATCTACAAATTGAAACCAATAAAAAATTGACATGCTGGAAACGATTCAAACTAATGTTTTATTCAACCTCTAAAAGTAAAATCGAATAGTCTGCATAAAATTCCTAAATCTGAGATGTCATGTTTGATGCATTTGCACCAAAACTTGTTAAGGTGGTGTTTAGTAGATGTATTTCCTTCACCATCAAAGGTGAGTTTGGACAAGCGAGAGACTGTCTTGTTGGGAACATCGGGTAATGATAAGTTGAAAGCATGTTCCAACACAGTGATTTGGGGAGCCATGGGGGGAATTGAATAAATTTAAAATAAAGGCTCCTACAAGGCCATTTTTTCAGTCGGCCCTCCCTCTACCGCCATTTGTTGACGGGTTTAGCAGCTCCATTAGCCGCTCTAAGGTCCTAGAAAGACCAAAGAGAAAACTAATCTAAACTAACTAATCTAACTAAAACTAAATAAAACAAACTAAACAAACTAACAATAAACAAAACTAATTAATAAACTAAATTAAACAAATTAAACTAACTAACAATAAATAAAATAAACTAACTAAAACTAAATTAAACAAATTAAACTAACTAACAATAAATAAAATGAACTAATCTAAGTAATCTAAGTAAAACTAACTATTAAACAAACTAACTAATCTACTATTTCTATATCTACAAACTACTTATTCACAAAATATACAATATCTACAAAATACAGATTTAAATAAAACCTGGAAAACTCATTTGCTTTCTTCCCTAAGACAGAGAAAGATATTTTTGTTGATTTAATGATTTTATGAATAATAAATAAAACTTACTGAAATTAAACAATCTAATATACTAACTACATATATATCTAACTAAAATACTAACAAATATACTAAACAAATAACAACAAACTGACCTGGAAACACTCCAGATTTGTCCTGTGTATGATGACTTCGAACCTGGTCGGAGGAATTAAACTCGCACCGGATGATCCAAAAGCTTCTCGTAAACGATAGTTGTGATGCTCTTGGAGTTTATTTACAGGACAAACAAGACATAAAAAATCATAACAATTATATGATTTATAAATCTCTGCAATTAGGTAAACCTGTTATGCAAAAACTTATACTTAATAATTCAATTGATGAAGAAGAGAAATTTGTCATTCACAAACTGAATCGAGTAATTGCTATGCTTTTTAAATGATGGAAGAAATCAGATATGGATTATATTGATTAAATCATATCATTTGCAAAAGACTAAGATAACTAAAGTAGTCATTAACCAAATGCAAATTGATACACATAAACATGAAACAAAATATTGATATTATGAAAAGCTAAAGCTGTAGAAGAACATCAATTTCTGTTTCAGTCTGTATTAAAATTCCATATCCTTGTTCTCCCACGAATGAGGATTATTATTACAAAAAAATAATAAGTATTTATAAGTTTTTCCACAGGGTAAAACCTCCCTGTGGAAGTTATCAAACTGTTTACATAATCTGGGAAGATATTCCAAAGATCAACTAAACTAGGAAATTAAAATGAAACCAAAATATTTCAAATATCCTCTAAATTGTCCATCAAATCCCATGAAATTTCGAATCAGAATCAGAATCAGAATCAGAAATTGTAGCTAGTCTATATAAAGATACAGAATCAGAATTTAGATTAATTCAAATCTTTTTAAAGAATTGAATTTAATTATCATCCAAAAACTATCTGAAAACAAACCATTTAGTTTGAAAGAATTATACCAACATGATCCACATCATTTAACCGAATATAGAGATAGCAATACTCTGTTTTGATTATTGTCATAAGTGGGGTAAATGAAATCATATGTAACAGCATCGTGTTCCTCAATCAAATCGAATCCATCTGTTATGAGATCGTTTTGATATTTAGTTGAAAATAGTACAAATCGCAAACATATCGTTACACTTGTGAATCGAACAGGATTATCACGATAACTGTATAGCAAGCGATTTATGCTGTGAACGAATCCCAACGATAACTGACCCATAACAAAATCATAACAGGATTAATTAAACAGAGTTTGTTATCGATCGTTTATTATTGCACTGTGAGCAAACAAGATTGATTTTCCTTTACCAAAATCATTTCAATCAAACGAATTACAACTAGGTTTGACCAATTCGTTTTTACACATTTAAAATCAAACCAAACAACAATCCAAACAAGCGAATTAATCAGCTGAGTTTGGAATATTCGTTGCAAATCATAACTGTTTTATGTTTCGGGCGTAGTTGCATAGGTTTAATGAGACCATTGTTTTTATAAAAACAAAGTAGTTATTTCCAAATTTAAATCAAACAGAGTGGTATTCATGATTTGGAAAATCGTATGACATAGCACATTGTAACAACTAAACTCCCGAAATTATTTGTCAAACACAGCATACGAATCATACAAGATCGAATTTGAGGGTAATCGTATTCTAAATAGAGTATGGAACTTCCCGTGAGAGGTGGATACAAAACGAATTGTATTGAAAACACACCATTAATTCGTTACTTCACTCAGACAGGCTTAGCAAATGAAATCCAAACGAATAACCATAAAAAATCTATGAGCAAATCATATATCAAATCGAAACTCTTTCTTTTTTTATCGAAACGAACCATATATAGGATGATCACCGAATGATAGAGGCATTTGAATAAGTGAATGAGCTATAAAAGATGAATGCAAATCACTATAGCAAAAACAACATCAAAATCCATACCTAGGAGGATTGATCAAGGGTTCAAGAGTGTGAGAGGCTAGACAGGTAAGAGGGAGTTCTGAAGAATAGATTTGGAGAAGTGATAAACATTTTGGCAGATGCATACAGACCCAATACGTTCCCTTCAGCCATTGAGAAGATCTGAAAATTGATCTGAAAAAACACGAGCTAGATCTCTATAACCACTCGATTTCTGAGGAAACCACCCATATTGAGGGTAAAGGGGCAAAAAAAGGTTCTGGGTTTTCAACGGTTTGATCTAATTCAAAACCGTTTTCCCAGAATCGCTCACGCAAAAATGTGACTCTGGCGGCAATTACGGGGGCAGTCATAAGCAATCGTCTCTGGAAAAAATGAAACCATATCCGACTCTGAACACCATGGGGGTTCAATTCGCCCTTCAGGAGCTAGGAGAGAACATATAGTGGACAGGGGTTTGGGTAGGGTTTGGTCAAGGTATACACAGGACTCAAAACTCATAGATTTGCCCAAAAATTGACATAGGTAACCTGGTAAGGAGGCAGGCATTAATGCCAAAGTGTGTGAGGGTAGTGGAGTCATTTGCTGGTCACGCATAACAGTCATTGCCAATAGTACCACCGCCTTCGTTCATAACTATTCAACCTCACTATAGTTCCCGAAACATGTCATTTTCCCAACCAATGAACCCAATAGTAAATGTATAAACCAACGCACGCAATCAACGTTGTGCCAAAGTTTCAAACCATCAACATTCAATTTAAAACCAATACCATATGTTTAACCATGTGAAATGCGATGTATCAATTCATATCAAGAGTTTAAGCGAGGTATCAATGCAGTTTTGAGCTAGGTGTGATATCAAATGAAATACATCAAAGGGTTAACCATGTGCCAATGTATTGTAACAATTAATCAACATGCCAATAGTTATGAAAACAGGAACATAGGTATCATATTAAAATATAATTATGAAGGATTTTACCACAACACCTATTTATATTTTATGAAAACGATGGTCAAATAGATAAAACCAAAGAACATATAAATCCAATACTAATGCATAACACCTTCAATTAAAAAAATTCACAAAATCAATCCGAGAATGGCCAACGAGTACAGATCAAAAAGGATTTACCAATTGCGTAATGATAAGTGAAAAGTAAGTGCAATGGGCATATCATCGAGAAGGACAACAAACAATGATTTTAATGCGACTTCGAAAGACTAAGTTTTCACGCTCAGATTCGTGAAAACAAAATGAAGGTAGATGTGCAAGTGTCGCAAAAACTAAAAGTGTCATTATTTGAAAATTGCGACGCAAAATTGATGTTTGCAAAACATTGGTGTAGGAAGCTTATAAGACAATGGAAAAATGTGAATTGGCTACCAACAGATAGTTCCAACTCTACCTTCGCTATTTCCACCACATGGAAATCACTGTTGTAGATCGATGCAACACACTAGCTTACATTAGAAGGACGTGCACGGTGGAACAAAAAAAGGAGAACGTGACAAGGAAGGAAGGAGAGGAAACAAACCCAATCCTCTTGGAAAATAACAACCTCAACCCAAGGTCCTTTTGTCTATCAGTGTCTGAGAAACCCTCATTATTCTTTCATGGCTTTATGTTTTTTCTTATGTATAGGGTTTTCAAATGAATTTTCGGAGATTGGGTCGGTTCCCTAGGTGGTGACCCAGGCCTCCCTCCGCCTATGTAGACAACGCAACTTCAGGGCCCCTGACCTAGCTTCCTTTTTGGCAGATCAGGGGTTGACCCTCCGTTCCTTTTTGTACTATATTTTTCTCAGTAATATAGAATCTCAACTCACTTACAAAAAAACAAAGCTATTTTGTTTTTTTAATTCCATGACAAAGTTGAGGCCATGTGATTCATTTTTTTGTTGAAGTTATTTTGTTTTTTTTAATTTCATGACAAGGTTGAGGCCAGGGAATAATTATTAATGGTACTTATACTTGACAAAATTAAAAACAAATTTATAGATTCTTAAAGAACAAAAGTATTTTATATCCAAAACAATGAAAATTAACACATCATCCTGTAAAAATCTATCTAAAAACAAAGTTTAGGTTATAATAGAATAACTATATTTGTTGAAAATTTAATTCTATGCTCATTAAGTATCATCAAAATAATTTTAAATGAGTGTGATCAAAATGATTTTAAATAGTGGTCATTATCTACCCATACTTATGCTTTAGAAATCTTGCAATGTAGATACCTTATTTAAAATATTGCAATTTATTCATAAAACACGTATAAATTTATCAATTTTATGATTAAATGGTTTTAACACTAAAAAATTGTAATGTCTTCTATTTTTAGAAAACCACAACATAAATCTCACATATCTAGGAGTATGATGCATTAAATAGTAAAATAAAGTTATATGTTATATATGTAAGTATTAAATAGTAAAATAAAGTTATATGTTATATATGTAAGTATTAAATAGTAAAATAAAGTTGTATGTTATATATGTTACAAAATAAGTGTCTCTACAATTATTATCCCTATATGTTATATGTAAGCACACAAATAAAAAATGGGGGAAAAAAATGAGAAAACACGCATCTTAGCATGACAAACTATACCAGATGATGGTGAGTGTGAGGGTGAGCTATCATCGTGTTGTGGGCGATATTCAAACTCCTCACAACTTTCAAATTTTGAGAAACGGGATTCTGGGAGAGAGAGAGAGAGAGAGAGAGAGAGAGAGAGAGAGAGAGAGAGAGAGAGAGAGAGAG
>ML815363.1:17747-44027 GCA_009831015.1 Picea engelmannii
TGTTTGGACCCACTAACCTTGATGAGGTTTTTGTTCAAGCTACGTATATTGAAGCAGGGAAAACAGGTGTGTCAGGGGAATCGTCGTCTTCGAGGAAAGAGGACAAGAGGAAAAGGCATGGCAATGGAAAGAATGCAAATGCAGTGACAAAGAACGAAGGAATGTTGATCTCTCACCATGCATCCTCTACAATGGACGGCTTGATTTCCTCTTCGAAGAGTTCAGGATTTCGTGACTCGCACGTTGTAAGGTTCTTTCCTTTGAACCCCCGACTCCCGAAATGCCGAAATATCCCTCTAGACGATCAACGGTCCAGACCACTCCTGGGTCAACGACCACGATCACGTCGTTATTTTGTGTATCATGAGTTGGTGTAGTCTTGCCCTTTGACCACTCCTAATTGCGAGTCAGTGAAATGTTTCCCAACTGCCACGTGTCCCTCCTTTGGTTCTTCCATTAGTCGATACGTGTCCAACTTGATATCTGACGATCTAACTTCCCATCGGGATTTCATGTATCACGCGTTCGAAGGGATCTCTACCTCTGTTTCCCCAAATGTCGAAATCCTCCTTTGGGCACAAAGCATTAAGGCTATTGCTACTTCTGTAGATCTGACGGTTGTCCATCCTCGTCTCTGTGTTCCTCCAATATCGATCATTTTTCCTCTGGAGCCTTCGCTGCTTCCAGTCCTTGAATAATTTCGGTCTCCAAAGGTGTTGGCGACAGAAGTCACTCCTAGATTGCTTGCAGGAGCAGAGCCCGACACCCATCAGTTTTTATGTCACGATTTAATGAATGGGGGTGGTCAAATGGAAAGAGACCCAGGAAAGCAGCATTGACACAGGAACCAAGGTCTGGTATATAGAAAGAAAGGGAGGTCTTGATCCAACTTCCATCAGTAGGTTGCTCAAAGGGTGGTAGATGGAAGACTTGTGAGAAGGGTGAGCAAGACTGCCTCGGGCAACAGGCCTTCGGAAGCGTGAGGAAGAAAAACTCAGAAGCCAAGATCCTCTTGGTCCAGAGTTTCAAGGAGCTGAGGGGTGACTTGATTGGATCCTCCAATTCCAAGCCATTCCAGTGATTAGAAACGTTGTGACCATTGCAGTGATCCAACCTACATCAGCTTACAACAGCGCAACTCGACTGGATCCTCCAATTCCAAGCTATTCTAACACAGTAGACAAATAGATGGAAAAAGAGGCTGACATCCATAAAGTAAGAAGTCTCCAATGCCTTATACATTAACCAGAGCGACCAGTGCTGCATCAAAACTTTACAATTGGGAGCCTAGCTCAACCATAGATCCATTACAAAAATGGCGAAAACGCCTACATATACTCAAAAACAACAACAACAGCAAAAATAAGATGTTGCATTCAAAACATTGCATCTGCATGTATTTTGACAGTCTGCACATGCAGACTCTAGCCGATCGTACACCCAAGATTTGGTGTCCCCTCGGCCAAATTCGGACGACTATTCTTTGTCAGACGCCACCTTAACTGCGCATGGCTCCTGCAAGGGAAGTAGCTGAGCCATTAAGAGTCGAGCTAGCGTGTGCATACCTCCTCCGGCTGGTCGAAGACTCGGCATGGATTTTTTGGAAGAAATGGTACACAGGACCCTCTCGAGCAGACCGCTTTCCAGGCCCTCCATACTTCGCACCTAATGAATGAGGAGAGGTTTCAACCACCCCTCCTTGCCTCCATTTACTCCGAGCGAGAAACCGTATTGAGATCGGATACGATGGCGCTTGGAGATCGCGATGATCCCCTTTGTAACTAAACTCGGTGCCTTTGGCCTTCTTTATACAACTCCTTTCTTTCCCTAAGTGACCACGGGCTGTGACCACGTGTAATCCTTGCTTTTTGAAATCGCGATGAGCAAAATGACGAGACGGCTTAATCTGGTGCCATGCGTCCCTCTCATATCTGACGTTCCTAACTCACTCGGTGATATTGTGGGCCCAAGTCATGGACGCTCCCGTCACCTCGCGCATCAGGAAAATGATGGAGCTGTTCCTTGCGGTTTGGGGTCACGATGGACGAAACTCCGAGATGGCTCAATTGGCCGCCAGGTGTCCCCTTTGGATGGACGGTTGAGGCTGCTCCTCGATATTGTGGGCCCGCCTTTGGGTGATTTCGACATTTCGGGATTCGAGGTTTCGAAATGTACAACGACATAAAAAATTCACCCTTTGAACTCGCGACTGCTGAAAAGCCAACGCGACTAGATCTCACGCCACGCATCCCTTGGATGGACGGCTTCTATTCTTCCCTGTATACAATATGGGCGCGATCTGTTTGCGCTAATCTCAGCGCAACTCTACTATTTTTGATTTCCCTCCAACCATTGATCTACTCATGTGGATGGATCAGGACCGTTGACACTATAATTTTGCCCGATCGCTTGATTTTAAGTCCGAACAGGACTTCTTCTATGCACTACGCTTGGGCGCTCCTCGTGCAACCTGTAGACCTGGATGCTCTTAGGCCCAAGACAAGAAATGTCGCTAACAAAAGGTTTCGAACCTTTGTCCCTTCCTCTGCAATCCACCTTGGTTTAAGGAACACTCTGCAAGTTTTATCCCTCTTGAGCTTTGTCAGCTATGAAGGACTTAAGAGCCTTGCGCTCTTCTTTTGGGCTTAACAAGCTTCGTCCTCCAAGGGACTCAAAACGATTAGGAAGGTTTACATGCGTACATGAAACTGTGTTTATGGTCGACGAACACACAATTCATGACTCAGGATTATGCCACCATAGGACACAAGTATTACGAGTATAAAACATATCCTAACCATATGATTTCTTACTGTCCTAATTATACAACCAAGCCATGGTAAAAGGAATAGAGTATATCCATTAAGAAGTCATGCACAATTCCTACAACATACATAGTATAACCAATTCATACACAGTTACAGATAAATTACACAAGGCAGGAGATCGCTTATCTATCACAGGTTGCCTCCAACCAACTAACTATGGGTGTTCATCCTTCCACCCAACCATAGGCACAGAGGCATTCATTCTTAGCACTCTGGCCACCCCCGTGCCAAGCCATGATATCACCAAGGAATTCTCACAATTCTCGAGGGTTCTTCCTCCATTTTTTCTTCTGTTTGGGTCATGTTCTTTGTAACTCAGAGATTTCTCTCTCTCGGTTATGGCCTCGGCCTTCAGTTCATGACTCACTGGAGATTTTTTTGCATCTCCCTTGCAAACTTACGCTCTTTTTTGGTCCGGTGTCTCCTCTCCCGTGTGTATCCCTCTTACCTTGGAATGTTTGCCGACCTATCCTGTTCCTTCTGTCAGAAGGAAGCTCAGGTCTGCAGGTCCCTGTGGTACTTCGGGCTGCCAACCCATGTTTCCATTCATGGGGGTGGTTGATAATTCAACCACCGGTCCTTTCTTCATTAACTGATTTCTCTCCTTGGGATCCGAAGGAGGTTGTCATCCTCATCAAGG
This sequence comes from Picea engelmannii, assembly GCA_009831015.1. NCBI lineage: Eukaryota > Viridiplantae > Streptophyta > Pinopsida > Pinales > Pinaceae > Picea > Picea engelmannii. Next base: position 21,216 of record ML815363.1, read on the forward strand.
GAAATTTGGGGTTATTTTTCATAATGAACCCTCTCTTATAGTTTTCACATTCTTCCTCTAGTGATATCATGGCCAGTACTTTCAAGGCTTCACCCCCACAATCAGTTATTGGCAACTCAAACAATAATACATTTACATTTTCCTCATGCATTAGCATGGAAATTCCTATTTTATGATTAATTACAAATTGGGGGAAATAGGGTGTTATAGACATATAGTGTGTAAACAAGGTTTACTGGTTGACCCTGCTAAGATTGTAGTCATTGTGAATTTACCACCACCAAATTCAGTGCGCCAATTAAGAGCCACAGTGGGACATACAGGCTATTACAGGAAATTTATAAAGGGGTATGTGTAGATTACTGTACCAATGGAAAAACTATTAAAGAAGGACACCAGATTGATGTGGAATGAGGATTTCCAGCAAGGATTGAACACTCTAAAGGAAAATACGGTGACAACACCTATATTAGTATTTCCAAATTGGGAAAAGGCATTTCATGTGCAAGTAGATGCATCAACCATAGCACTTGGAGAAATTATGGCGTAGCCAAGAGCAAGGGACTTAGACCATCCTATAGCCTTTACAAGTAGAAAGTTGTCAGAATCAGATCATATTTACAACACCACAAAAAGAGAAGGCCTAGCCATGGTATATGCTCTTCAAAAATTCATGCACTATTTATTGGGCAAACACTTTAAAATGTTCATGGACCATTATTCCCTCAAATATCTAGTCAACAAGACAGTGTTGGGGGGAGGATCTGTAGATGGCTATTATTATTCCAAGAATTTGATTTCAAAGTGATAGTCAAACTAGGGAAGTTGAATGCAAGACCTGATCACCTTTCAAGGGTAACCAATGGAGAAGAACCTACTAATTTGGAAGACAACTTCCCTGATGCATAGTTATTTTCAGTGCAGATAGTTGATGAATACTTCGCTAATATTGTTCAATACTTAAGTACAAGGGTTTCGCCACAAGAATTTAGCATCGCGCGAAAGAAAAAACTGGTAGTTAGAGTTGTAGACTATCAACTCATTGTGGGTCATTTATACAAGATGGGTGTATATAACATTTTGATAAGGTGTGTATTGGAACATGAATGGACTGAATTTTGGCATAAGCTCATGAAGGTATAGCTGGAGGACTCTATGCAGGAAAAGCTACCATGCAAAAGGTATTACGTGCAGGATTATGGTGGCAAGCTAGTAAGCCCCAAAAGAGCATCCATCCAACCATTAAGTCACCATCTAGTAAGCCCCAAAAGAGCATCCATCCAACCATTAAAGATATAATACCTCTAACCTACCTACAAGTCGGATTTGAGGGAAAAGAAAAAAGGGGCCAGATTGTTCTTAATTTTATACCAGAATTTCAAATAAAAAAAGACAGTAGATGAAGCAGTTGACCAAGTCAAAACAATAATAGATCCTGTAGACCTAGTAGTAATTCCATACCTAGTTGCAGTTATAGGAATCCCTTTTCTCATAGATAGAGCCAATCGTAAGTCGACCTGCAGTGGGGAAAGGAAAAAAAATTAAGCTTGTGTTAAATGTCCTTCTACCTCTCCTAGTTGATGTGGTCCAGTCCAATTTTCATACCGATATGAAGCCTTAATTGTGAGCTCATGAGGTGGTGTGATATCATTCATGAGGTAAGGAATCTATGAGTATAGATCGTATTGTTAGGGAAGGGCGTATTTGATTCCTCTCTTGGTAGTCTAAGAATGACAACCCATAAGCTAAATTACTTGGTGGCATAAACCTCGTCCATTCTAGTGACGCAGTAGGTTTCTCCCTATCTGATCTTCTTCAAATAGGGTCCGCACGCAACAAATGGGTGTTGCAGCAACAACAAATCCGTGACTATTTATAGGGTACCGATCCAGATCTACACATGTTAAAACCTAACTTAAAAGGGCATTGTTCTAACCTAATTTATACAATATTGTTCTAACACAATAGCTAAATTATAAAAATCATTGGAAAAATGAAAGTTAGGTTAGATCAATTTTCTAGGAGTGTTTAGGTATATTTATAACTTTAATGCATGCATATAAGGAACAAGTGACAACTTGGTGGCTCAGCTAGATTTTTTTCTAGGTCAATCCACTCCAAAATAACTGAAAAACTATCAACGAGCATATATAGCAGCCCATAGGTAGGCATACAACACTTTTCAAGCTCCTGACTATGCTCACTTTACACTTATTGACACTTGTTCACTCCACTAGCTACAATTTGAAAATTTTCAAGGAACTCTTTACAATAGACACACCTACTCGTCTTACTTTTACAGCAATGCCAAGTATATGCAATGTATTGAACAATGTGCCCATTATTATTTCCTTTAGCACCGTCTATTTGGAATTTTCATGGAGAATACGTGTAAATGGTCAGGAGGGGCTCAAAAACATTGTCAGTCCAGCATCGTCCATTCGGCGGTTGCATGGGAAGTACATGTAAAGTCTTCCTGGGAAGTCGTTTCAGCAATACATTGATATCTTCTCCAAGCTCGATCGCTTTCCCCTATTCTTTCCCTGAACGTAGCCTCTGTAAAATCTTTTTCTATGAAGCCCAAGCCCAAGGAGGGTGCATTTTCTTGGTGAATACGACCAGGGTCTCTTTGAATTCTACTAGACCAATCTAGCTAGCCTTCTTTCTTCTATCTAACGAAGCAATAGGAACTTGCAGTGACAATTTCTTAAAAATGGCTACTGCTTAGAAGATGGTTTCGACAGGTTATTATTGGCACCTCCTTGTGCACTATTGTATTGTGAGGAAGATTTCCATGAAACACGGTTAATAGGGTTTGAAGATTCACGATGAATGATAGCCCACTAGTGCTAAAATACAAATCCAAAATGTAACTATTATCGTGTCCTCTTATCATTACAAAGAGGATAAGGAAAAAAAATTGTAAATGAAAGGTCATGGGGGGAGGCGAAAGGCCAAGAGTTATGTTGAAATCTAATAAATACGGGGGTTGTATCCAAGAAAGGGGATTTTTTTCTCTTCAAGCATTGTACATTTTTTTAACTATTTTGGGAATAGAGTGTTAACTAAAATTGAGAAGCCTTCCTTGGAGCTTTCATGTACTATTACTGAAACATTTAATGAGGACAAGACAGTTTGGCCAAGATATTTTCAGGAGGGATTTGATTCTCATGTTGGACGTATTGTGGACTATTCCTTTGTGTTTTTCTCAACACTCGAGTTGTGTAAGAATGTACTTCATGTTGTAGACTATTCTTATGTATGATGGTTTCATTGTTATTTATGTTATTCAAAGGATATTTGTCTAAACTTGTGAGTGTAGAACCATAAATGATTGTTCAAATGCTAGACTATTCTGTATTTGTAGTTGTTTATTCATGTTGTTGTCTCTGCTTTGTGTGAAATATTTCTCGGGCCCTTGACAGGAGTATCGATGGGTCTATGTTTACTTTCTGGTTATCTTAGTTCTTTCCAAGAGCATGCATCTTAGATTGGCTACATTTCATTCGTTAACTTAGAAAACCTTCATCGGTGGATCAGGCCACAACCAGTAAAACCAAAACCATAAATGGATGTCGAGCCAAAATCTAGATGGGTTCCCTATTCAAAATGGTGAGAGCTCTAATTGGGACTTCTTATCAAGGGTAACCCCTACTATTGAAAAAGGACAATTTTTCCCACGTCAACATGGTGGTAATAGAATTTTGCATGTCATGGATATGGACATAAAATCATTAGATAAAATCACAGGGACTAAGTTTCATGCAACTCTTGTTGATTAATAAATTCTATCTATGACAATATAGGTTTAGCGAGAGATTTAAATTCTAATCATGACAAAGAACAAACATGTAATAAATAAGTATGCTTAATAATGGTGCCAGGGGAAGTCCCAAAAAGCCTTCCCTCTACTTGATAATGGATTTAGTGATTGGTTTGTTATTGAAGTTGGCAACAAAAACCTCATGTCTAGTAGCAATGATGGTACTTCCTAAACCATGAATGATATTTTCCCCAAATTATACAATGAGGTAATCTCAAATACATTAAGGAAACCCTTGTTTATGTTACTTATTAAATATGAAAATGTGTGTGTTTTGTTTAAAGTAAAAAATTGTTGGGATATATTTTGGATAGGGTTCCTCCCAAGTCTATCACTAGGCATTGGGATAAATAGATTTATAACCTCACGGATGTGGCTACCTCCATACTAGGATCCTGACCAAAGGTGTCTCCATGTTTCAATTCACTAAGGAAGCTCATGTCAATGTAGTAATTACTTGTGGTCCTTGTGTATGCAAGAATACCCTAGCATTGTTCTCCTAGTGGGAGGACTATGCCTTGGTCAACTGAAAGACCCAACGTTATTATATTGTATGGGTAGAGCTCATTCAATTATAGCTATGTCATTTCCTCGAGAAAATTTTAATTTCAATTATGGGGTTTATTTCCCATGAATATATGCACTTGTTCAACCCTAGTCCTTAGAAAACAACTTATCACTTTCGCATCAACTTGTCTATAGACTTCAAGGAATTTGTCTTTACACAGGTAGGGGACAAGATGATGAAACACCTAGAGATCTACATTGGTTACCTCCCAAATACATATTTTTGTTGCTAGAGCATTTCATGTCCTCTTCAAATCTTTGGTCAAAAACTCTTTCCAATCCTTTGGCCTAATTTCAATTATCTCTATCTCATATAAGGTGGACAAAAAAATTCATGACTTTTGATGGCTTAGCCTAACCCCTAGGGAGGCCTAATCACAAAAAAATAATCAAAATCATAATATTTCTCAAGCCAACAATGACATTAGTGGAAGGTGGGTACAATTAGTTTGTAGGAATAAAAACAAGAATCCAAACACTACCTTGAAGGCCGACATTTCCAATTTACCCTTAGGATAGGAAGCTCCAATAAAATATCAACCCCTACTATTGATAACACATTGGTTTTCCTTATCCCAATGCCTTCATCAAGAGATGGTGGTTGTAGGGTGTAATGTTCGCCTCATGTGCTTAACCCCTTGACTGAGGCAATTGATGGGATCTTGAATAATCCCAAAGCTATCACTCTCAATCACTAGTTTTTGTCTCTAAAAGATAATAAAAATATGAATCTCAAGAGAATTTTGGATGGACTTGGAGATAATGAGAAGGATTTGGAATGCATCCCTAATACTTCCTAATGTATGTTTATTCCTAGAAGGTTGAGGTTTTGTCAAAGTATGATGAAGAACATACACCTTGATATATTCAAACCTCATTTAGTGAGTTAGATATTCTCTATTTACAAGAAGTTAAATTTCTTGGGATCTTATCGAGAATGACCTTACATATGATTTGGTCGAACCTTTCTTATATTTATTCTAGTCAAGATGAAGGTAAGGTAGGTGTAACTAATTTGATCTCCCCTTGGTAATCCTCCATGATTGTTGGGTTGGGATCATAACCTGCATGTTGGTTCAATTTGAGACCTAGGTCATTATGAATATCCAACAAGGGGTTTGCTATAGTCTAGGCACTAGTATTATCAATACATATAAAGGGGAAGGTTTCAACTGAGGTGTTGTGTCAAGACATAAAGGTTTTTGTAGGGATCATGATGGGGACAGTTCTGCAAGCGATTCCAAGATCAATGGCAATGAAAAGGCCAAGAAAATCGGTGGACCCCCATGTGGCTCTTTTTTTAGCAAGGGTTTTACAACCAACCAACTCAATGCAAAGACTCCAAATATCATTTCAAGAGGACTCTTGTCTTCCTTGCATGCATCCACAATGTCCTCCATAGTGCAACTTCAATAAAAGTTGCATTTTTCTTGTTGTAGAAGAAAAAAAATTGAGATCTACAACTTGTGAATATGATGCCCATGGCAAAGGGAAAATTGGTCTCTTTTTTTTATCATTTGATTCTTTGATCACTAAGATGTTATCATTCAAAACATTGGTATTTTTCTAAAACCACGGATGGGTAATTTCTTACTTATTTTTTTGATTTGTTCAAACATTTTTAGATTTGTGTGCAAATGTCTTAAATATTTCCATGTAGGGATTTCAGATGGTTTTCTTTTTTTTCATTCATGATCAAACTCTTGAGATGTCAAGTCAAAATTTGAAGAAGCATACAGTTTTTTATTTGAGCGTTTCATTGTTTTTATCCCACACATGATGAGAAAGAGGTTATGTTGTTGGGTGAGGTAGACAGAATTGAGGGCATCCTTTTTTTCCAAGTGAATAAAATATCTTTGATTTTATGTCATCAGCCTCAAATTATAGATTACAAATTTCCTTCTTTACATTTGTATATAGCCATGATTTTTTTTACAATGATCATATCCATCCTTTGAATATGATATGTTTTCGTATCTTATGAATACTAGATATTGATTTTGGATGTTTGACATACAAAGATGCATCAAATGGAAGAAACAATATGCTCTAAACATCAGTACAAGGGTGTTGTCTTGAAGCAACAAATTTAGGACCTCTTGTAGATAAAGTAAGTCAATTTTGCAAGTATCTACAAGGAAATTAAAGAAAATAGAATGAAGTTAATGTTCAATTTTCCTTCCTTTTCACAACTATTACAGTGAATAGTTTGGTTAGAATAGAAAATAGCTCCATTTATATGTTTCTTCATCTCTATAGATTTATGAGGATGATTCAATAAGTAGGAAATGAAAAATTTTGTAACTTTGGCTTCATGAAGCATGGCATATATGTGGAGCTCATTGACTTTATTCATGTTTTAGATGGTGAAATCATTAATTTTAGGATGGTTATGCTCATTAATAAATATTTACTCCCAAAAGTAGTGAACAACATATGAAGCATATTATAAGCATTGGCCTATGTAGCATGCAAATCTGTGATGCAAACATTAGCATTCTAGTTTTCAACAAAGAATCGTCAAGTGAGGAAGCAATATACATCCAACATGGAAAGAATGAGATGGTTCAGGAGGAGTTGAAATTGTGTAGAGAGGTTGAAAATGTGTACAAGTTAACTATGCCTATGTTAGTAAAGCATGATCTTGCAAAGGAAAATGTCAATGTCACCAAAAGAATCAAGTGCATAATAGTGGAGCTGAGAGACATGGTTTATGTCCACTATATTGAAATGGTCCTCGACATATAGGTGCATTAAACAACGACAAGAATCACCCTGAATGGTGGATACATATTACCTTACTTAAATCATGGTGGATATGTTCCCTTCAGGATACAGCACAAAACATATTGCATAGAAGTAGCAATTATACCTCCTATGTGCACTTTTTTTAATTTTGGAATAATATTTACATCGAAGGCGTTCTTTTAAGAGGAGGTTCTTATAAAAAAATGCATTGTCTATCCACAGCCTCTCAAACATTGACATATGTCCTATTACAATCTTCCACATGTGATTTTTTCTAGTCATCACCTTTCTCTATGTATCTTGTTGCCTCTTCCTATCAACCTTTCGATCCCCTCACCGACCTACTACACCACTCCTCACCAACCCACTACATTTCTTGGGAAAAATTTTCCATTAACGTGAAGGTTTATTCTAGTTGGCCAAAGCTAATTTTGGATTCCAATGGCCTTATCCATGTCGTGGTGAAAGAAAAGGGAAGATGGAATCTCTGATTTCAAACCCATAGTTAATAATTCCCAACACCCCTTGTTATATTTTTTTTTTGACGAAAACGGTTATAGTTTATATTAGAGGGGTGGCAAAGCCATAGATTCGGATACAAGATGGCCCCGAATTTCTTCGGGCCTACAGATCAAAATACAAAATGTCCTCGAATTTCTTCGAGCCTGTCTTTTTGATCCATTCTACTTCTAAAACTGTAGACTAGTGAGCTGACCTAGTTCCTGTATGTATTCTAAAAATAATTGTTGAATCTCCAATCATTGTTTCAGCATAGGTCTCAGCACTATTTCAACATATGACTCAACACTATTTCGGCAATTGTTACAGCGGTGTTTCAGCATATGGTCCAGCATTGTTTCAGCATATGATCCATCACTGAGATTCGGCATGTGATGCAACACTATTTCAGCATAAGTTCCAGTGTTGTTTCAACATAATTTCCAGCACTGTGTTTCAACATCTGTTACAGCACTGTGTTTCAGCATATGTAACAGCACTGTGTTTCAGCTGTTACAGCACTGTGTTTCAGCATAAGTTCCGGCTCTGTTTCAGCAAAAGTTCCAGCACTGTGTTCCAACATCTGTTCCAGCACTGAGTTTCAGCATCTATTCCAGCACTGTGTTTCAGCATCTGTTCCAGCACTGTGTTCTGGCATCTGTTCCAGCACTGAGTTTCGGCATCTATTCCAGCACTATGTTTCAGCATCTGTTCCAGCACTGTGTTTTAGCGTAAGTTACAGCCCTGTGTTTCAACATGGTACAACACTGTTTCAGCAAATGTTACTTCTCTCCTGCACTTTGGATTCCTTTCTAGCAAATTTCAGACATTTGCAATTTCTGACAGGTGCTCTCCGGACGGTTCCTTCTCCCCAAACTCTAAGGGATTGGTTCATGATCTAGCATTTGGAAGAGTGCAAGAGGACGGCGTGGGTTCATGGGATCTCCACATTATTCATAATTTCATTTACTGACAGCACCCCAGCCTCCAATAACACGCCTTTGTTGGCTTCCTTATCAGCCATTCGGTTGAGGTCCCTTAACACGTGAAAGAATTGATGGGAGTTCAACTTCCTTAAGAGGAGGCGAATTTTATCAAGGAGATTGTTGAGCTTAGTGCTTTGAGTTGTGGAGTGTTTGATCATGGCTTGTATTATTATTCTGGAATCGCCTATGATTGTCAAGTCCTAGGTTATGAGTTTAATTGCCTGGTGCAGACCTTGCCAGAGAGCCAATGCCTCAGCTCTGTTATTGGACTCTATACCGAGTCCAATAGAAAATTGCGTTATTGTGTCCTCTTTGGGATTTTCGATGATGCCCCCTCCTCCAGCCTGGCCTGGGTTTCCTTTCGAGGCCCCATCAAAGAAGAGGATAGGTGTTTTAATATTACTTTTCCATTTTGCAAATTCATTTCCTCTTTTTCTGATCTCCCAGCTTTCTTGGGTTGGATCACTTCGCTTTTTACTTTCTAATCCTGGTATATTGAACTGGGCTATCCAAATCCCCTGTTCTTCGTCCAACTTGTGTATCTTTACTGTGGAGCAAAAGTGAGCAGCTGATTCCCCCGGCATAGCTTGGATTTTAGTGGCAATTTTGACTTCACTCAATTAACTTTCTTTGAAGATTATGTGATTCCTCTCTAACTAGAGATTCCATAGGACAAACTTTGGTAGTAATCCCCATATCAAGAGAGTTTGGTTTCTTTTCTTTTCGGCAAAGGGGAACAATGATTCCCATTGGAGGAGTAGACCTATTACATCCGGTGGGAAATTGATTGTTGGTTGGGATCCTGTAACCTTCATCCAGACTTCTTTTGAATAGTTGTAGTTTAGGAGAATATGGTCAGTTGTTTCTTCCTCATGGAGGCAGAGAGGGCATCTAAAGGGGCCTTCCCAGAGCCTTCGTCTGAGGTTCTCCCCTGTTAGGATACTCTTGTGCGCCAGGGTCCAAATGAAGAGGTCAATTTTTGGGAGGGAACGAAGATTCCAGACTGCTTTCCAAAGTGTCGGATTTGGCATAGCAGTGGGGACGGAGTTGAAAAGATGGTAACCCTCTGTTGTGGTGTAAGCCCGAGCACTCCTGCCCCATCCTCTTTCATATTTACCTATATTTTTTAGAGGGGATTTCCCTTGAAGACACTTCTTAAGAACATCCCATTGATTGTCTAGAATAGCTGGTCTGTTTGGGACAGCCCACCCTTGCTAGAGGTGAGGCCTTTCTTCTCCCCATACTGAAATGTCTGAGAGTGTTAAGATGTTTTGACTGTCCATCCAGCTTTTGAGGCCTTGTAGTTCCTGGTGCTGATCTAGTGATGGGTCGCCCATTATTGAGTCTGTCCAGATTCTTATTTTCCTACCGTTTTTCGGCACCCAGGTTAGATGAGGGGTGAAGTGCGGGAGCGCCTTTTTGCAAAGCGCAAAGATAGGAGAGATTTTCAACTCCTTACCTGGGAGTTCTAAGATTTTGTCCTGAGACTCTCGAAAGTATTTCCTCCAGAGAGCACGCTTACTCCAAGTGGTTTTTCCGGTGATCATTTTCCAGAGAAGATTTGCCCCTAAGACCAGATTTTGGATCCTTGTATTTTTAAAATTGAGACCTCCTTCCATGAAGGGTTTTGTGGTTTTTTCCCAGCTAATCAAGTGCATATTTTTCTTTTCCTGCCTTCCTCCTTCCCACAAGAATCGTCTCTGAAAAGCCTCAATTTTTTGGATGACTGTGGCTGGTGCTAACAGTAGCGAGCATTGGAAGATGGGGATACTAGACACCACAGCCTTTATCAAGACTACCTTCCCTGCTAAGTTCAGCCAATTGGCCCCCCAAGAAGTAAATTTATTCTTGAGTTTTTCTGCAAGATGGCTCCAGTGGGAGGCTCTAGGGGTAGATTTAAAGATTGGCACTCCCAGGTACTTAAAGGCCTCCCAGTTTGTATGCCCCTCTATCCCTAGAACTCTTGTTATTCTCAGCATTTCATTTGGGGTGATGTTCCAGCCATAAATGTTACTTTTGGTCTGATTTATTTCACTGCCAGAGGCTGCTGCATAGGCGTCCAGTTCTTCCTTGAACTTTTTTTCTATTATGGGGCTTGCTCCTCCCAGCAGTAGCGTATCATCCATGAATTGTGCATGGTTGATGTCTTTCACCCCTTGTGCTATTCTTAGACCATGCAGATCTTTATTAATTTGGGAGTTTTCCAATTGATAGCTGAGAACTGATGCTTGAATTGCATAGAGAAATGGTGACAGAGGACATCCTTGCCTTAGGCCCCTAGAGGCTTTGAAGAAGGCAGTTACTTTCCCATTCACCAAAGGGGTGATCCAAGGAGATCCAATGCAGGCTTTTATCCAACTTATAAAATGTGAATCGAACCCAAACTTCCACATAACTTCAAATAAAAATTCATGTCTGACTCTATCAAAAGCATTAGCGAGATCCAGTTTAATGACCATACCTTTTTCTTTCCTTAGAACGCTGGAGTGAATCGCTTCTTGAACCAGGATGATGTTGTCGGCGATATGCCTCCCTTGGACAAAGACGCCTTGATTTTCAGGAACGATGAGAGGGAGAACTGCCTTGAGGCGATTAGCTATTACTTTGGCAAGAATTTTATAGCTTGTATTGCATAAAGAGATAGGTCTGAATCGGTTGAAGGAAATCGCTCCTTTTTCTTTAGGGATGAGTGCCAGAAAGGAAGAGTTGGTGCTTCCTCCCAGCTTACTGGCCTCCTGTGACTTCTAAATCATTTTGGTTAGATCCTTTTTAATTATTTCCCAGCACTGCTGATAGAATCTAGCAGTGAACCCATCCGGTCCTGGTGCTTTGTCTGGGTTCATCTGATCAAGGGCCTCCTTTATCTCTTGTTGTGTTACCTCTCTTGTCAGCCTGTTGTTGATGTCTTCATTTATTAGCCTTGGAATAACTGTGAAGGGGTACCTTTGCTGGTCCAAAGCCAAGTCTTTTGGGTCTGTGTATAGCTTCTCAAAAGCTTCATAATATGCTTGTTTAATGCCCTCTGGATCTGCAATTGTTTTGTTCTGGACTTGAACTTCCGTCACTGCCTTATATTTTTTCCTTGCTTCCTCTTGTTTGTGAAAGTAGGCTGTGTTATGGTCTCCTTCTTTCAGCCATAAGCTTCTTGACTTCTGCCTCCAATAGTTTTCCTCCGTTCTGCAGGCTTGGTGCCATTGCCTTTGAAGGTTGTCCTCCTGTTGCAAAATTGCCAGAGTGATCTCCTTCTGTTCCATTTCCAACTGATGGGCCTCGAGATGGATCTGGGCTGCTAGGCGCATTGCTATTGGGCTTGGTTGGCTCTTTGCCCAAAGCTTCAGAGCGAATTTCATCCTTTTAATTTTTCTCTCCCAAACGTAGAAAGCTGAGCCTTGAACTGTGGTGGCCCATACTTTTGTTACTAGATCTATGAAGCCTTTGTCATTTATCCAGTTTGGGCTAAATATGAAGGGGATGGGCCCTCTGACTTGGTATTTTTTTATTTCTAACCGTATCGGCTTGTGATCAGAAACACTATGGGGCAGAATTTATGCTTTTGCTTCGAGTCCTAACAGCATGAGGGAGCTTTGTACGAGGAATCTGTCTAGTCTGGCAGCGATGTGCCCAGGACCAATCCTCTTATTGTTCCACGTGTAGCATCCTTTGACTGGTTTAATATCAAGGAGGTCCCAGGCTGAGGCTAAGTCCTCGACCCATTCTCTGGATGGATCTCTCACTATAGAGCCGCCCCTCTTCTCTTCCTGGGCTAGGGTTACATTTTGATTTCCTCCGAGGATGATATTGGTGAGATTGTTTTGCTGGAGGTAGTCCTGTAATGACTCCCAACAGTGTTTTTTTTCCCCCAAAAGCTGTGGAACATAAATATTAAAGATGCTTACCTGGCAGCCCGTGTCTTTGTGGAGAAATATGGTGTGAATCCAATGCATGCAAGTGTCAGAGATGAGCAGGTCTATTTTGGAGGCATTCCACATTGTGCAGAGCCCTCCTGAGGCACCGTTGGCATTTCCGGCAACTCCGAGGCTTCCTTTCCAAACATTCAACAAGGATTTGAGCACATCCTGCTGGCTCATTTTGGTCTCCTAGAGCAGTAGGATACTTGCTTTCGAGGTTTTGATTATATCTTTAAGCGCTTCTTCCTTCTTTTTGCTGCCCATTCCCCTACAGTTCCAGGAGGTTATAATCATTATAAACCTTGGGGGGAGGGATGGCCTCCTTGGGAGGCTTTGGCCTGCTTCCGTGTGTGCCAAACAGTCATCAGCTATGTGATGGTGGGTTGCGACCCATTAAGCACATCTTTGTAGGCTTCCTGGTCCCTCTCATCTTTTTTTGATTTCTGGCCTCTTCCCGTTTTCTTTGGGGTGGCCCATACCTCATTTGCTTCGTCTGAGTCGCTGCCTATGGAGATCTCCCCTTCCTCTATGTTTCGACTGCCTTCCTGCTTTTGGGGGGAGTTATTTTGCGTCCCTTCTTCTTCTGTTGGCTTGTTCCCCTTGTCTTCAGGATTTTGACCTTCCTTTCCTCCCTCTTGAACTTCTTTACTTGGATCTTGTTCTCTTTCTTTCGCTTCTTTGGCTAGGATTCTGAAGTTGTTCTCCATTTCTTTGGTTCCCGAGGATTTGGCTTTATGTGGTTCTGTCTACTCATTTCTTTGGCCTCTTTCTTTTGATCTCCCTTTCCGGGCCTGCTGCCAGCCTTCATCCCCTTCTTTTTCTGTGGGGGGGGGGGGGTTGGACAGTTTCTTTGGAAATGGCCATATTCGTGGCAGCCTCTGCACTTGAACGGGAGTTGTTCGTAATCCAGCTTTTGGAAGTGTTGCCAGTTGCCGACCTTCAGCTTTATTGCCTCGGGTAGACCTACCTCTAGATCAACCTCCACACAGATCCGCGCATAGGAATACTGGTCTCTTGGTTCTGCTCGGTCAATGTAGCGACCAAGACCATTACCTATTGCCTGAAGCGAGGAGGGGTTCCAGTAGTGAATCGGCAAGTTGGGGAGTCTTACCCAGACCGTGACATCCTTGGGGACTTCTGAAGCAGGGTCAAAATTCGGGGTCCATCTGTTTAGGTATAGCCCTTGAGTTCCCATGAAGTAAGGGCCATTTCTGAAAATCAAATCTCTGTCCTCCTGGGAGATAAATTCGAAAATAAAGTATCCTCACCCGACCGCGTAGCAAGTCACACTATTTGTTATCAGAGGCCTCTAGTTTCGTTGTATCCCATTGTCTGTGGATCTGGTTGAGGGCCAGAGTCCCATAAACTGGCCGATAAGTCCCCGTTCAGAGAGGGATAGGGCGACTTTCATTGGATTTTCAGGAGGAAGGTCGATCTCTGGTATATCATCCAATTTCTTAACAAAACTCGAAGCTTCTGAGACGGTCGACTTCTTGTTGCAGGCTTCTACCAGGCGTTGAAAGGAGGCAGAGGGGGAAGGAGGGGGCGGTGGCTCCCCTCCTTGGGCTGCCATGGCGGCACACTCAATAACCCTAACGTAACCAAAGCTAGGTCAGGGGCGCGCACGCGAGAGCTAGAATAATTTTCTTGTGTATGTTGATCAACGCCCCTTGTTATATTACACATTCCCTCTGCTCTTATTTATCAGTCAAGGATTTCCTCAATTGGATTCATCCCAAGAATGTAACTACCCAAAAACACCACCGCAAGCACAACGTCCACATCATGATCTTGTTCATATGGACCCCAAATCTCCAGGATCCATGGAGGATAATGATAGGGATAGTCCCAGAGGGGATTCCAAGATCAATAGCGATGAAGAGACCAAGAAAATTGATGGAACCCCATGTGGGTATTATGTGAGAAAGGGTTTTACATCCAACAAAATCATTTGCAAAGGCTCCAGAGTTCATTTTGAGAGGACCCTTGTCTCCCTTGAAAGAACCCACAATTCCCTCCATACTGCAACCTCAACAAAGTCAAACAATTTTTTCTCATCCCTTTCCATAGCTCATAATTCCCAAGAGCCCCCACCCATAGGCCCTCTAGTTCTATTCAGTTGGTTCTCCCATAATGTATGTTCATTTCCTTGCATCCCCTTATCAAGCGGGTCAAGCCTATTTTTAAAGAGAGATGCATTTGACTTGTTGAAATATTTATATGGATCCCTGAATTTATGTTAATTCATCTCTTTTTTGGTTTGAATATAAATGTATATATATATTTGTAGAAGTTTGTCCATAATATTCAAAGAGAAAATCCATTCAATTTGATATTTTAGAAGCATTCATTAATCATTACTCACTAATTCCGTTGTGGGAGGTTGGGAAGCACTTTCTTGTGAGCGTTCTAACTCTATATGTTCTACAGATAGGTCCTTTCTACTTTCTCACCCGCATACCACCCCAGAAGGAAGGGAAAGTTAAACTACACATGCTTTGAAAGGATTGTATACAATGCCTTCTAAAGTAGAGGAGGAGACATCACTCAACATCTAGAGTGGGGCTACAAATCCTTGGCCTCTCCCTTAGCTTACAAGGTTGGAAACCCTTATCACTTATTATCTTAGCAATGATCCTTCATAGCCTCATTAGATGGGCACTTGGCTCCATGGGGGCTCTTCTTCTTCATCATCTTCCTATTATTTATTGTCTCTTGGCTTTGGAGGTGGCTTGCAGATGGCATTACTATTATTGTCGATTGGAGGGTCAGATCCTCATCCTATGTTGGCCCCTGACGAAAATGGGGTACTCCATACCACCATAGAAGAAGAAGAGGGGAAGTTGTTCGTTCTCGGTACACGACCAACACCCCTCATTATACCTTGACAACTGAGGTTTTTAAGTAGATTTTTAGGGATATATGTTGATTCTAGACAATATAAATATATAGAGAGAAATGATTTTTAGTTTGATTTATATATATAACCTTACATGGTACATGGTGCATTTGAGAAAATTAACCTAATACTAGAACCAATTACAACAATCAATTTAATTATTGCAAGGCTCATAACCAATTCAACTAGCTACATATTTGCAATACCACCAAAACACTAACAATAATCATGACATATAATATGTCGATGTAGTAGGAAACTTGCATCTTTAGTAAAGAATGGAACAAGAAAGCTCTATGCAGATTTCATGTGCTGTGAAGAATTTATAATGGTGATGATATCAAATGGAAAGATAATGGAATACATGGCTCCCCTTCTCGACAGAGATCTCATGGCAACGTGTCCACAATATTCGGTCATTTATTCCAATTTTAAAAGGGCTCGGAAGGGTTAATTTTGATCATTACATTGAAGTAAAACATGGTAAATCAGAAAGGTTATTCCATTTCCAAAACAAATGGTTAGCAGTGAAACATTAATTGCCACTATTATTGTAAGTATTCATAGAGACGACCAGTTGAATTCACACCACTGCATCTAAAAACCTGTGAAGCGGTAAAGGAAATCGGGCCACTATTTACAAGTATACCACCATTGTCAGCGTAAAAAATGGGAAGTTCATATGAGCATGGCTATTTAATTGCAAACATGGAGCTGCATAGAAGTGTGCATGTGGGTTAGATAATTGAACAGTTTGTGATTCAGGTTTTGTAGTGTCGATTCACGACTGTTCTGAAATTTTCGCWAAAGAAAAGTCACGCTTTTCATTGTCTCCCTTGTCAATCAAAAGTGTAATTATGCCGAAGGCATTTTTTAAGGGAGGGTTCTTCTAAAAATTTTCATKGTCCATCCATGACTTATCAAACGTTGACATCTATTAGTGTTCATTAGTGGGTAATTGTYTGCCATCTCATRGATCCTAAAATCTCTYTGTAGATTTATTTGACTATGAGGAATTTATAATGGCGACRAGATCGGATGGAAAGATAATGGAATACACAAMTCCCCTTCTCGATATAGATCTCATGGAGGAGTKCCCACTACATTCARTTGCTCATTCCAATTTCTAACGATGCAACTCAAACCTCACTAACTTGCCRAGTTTAGTGATGTAATTTTTATTTCCATCCCAACAATGGAGGAATCAYTGACTTCAGAAKGGATTAACTCACCCCACTTAGTGATGAGRACAAGCATATATGCATYGCTCACCTTGAAGAGGATTCACCTCTCCCGACCCAATTTTGTACTCATGGGCTCTTTTCCTCAATGAAACATAGGTTTTGTGCAATRCTGAGCAAAGATTGTCTGGTTGTTTTCTTCCTCCTAAGATGGATACCAATCGATTGATCTCCCAAGGATAAAAACACTTCCATTTACTCCTATTAGCATTTTTTCTTCTCTAATTTAAAGCTTCATTTTGGTTTGGCTCTCATAGTTTTGTAGGCCATGGGCTTCAACAAGAGATTCTAAGTTAATAATTGAGTTTTTATGCTAGAGAAGAAGGAATACAACCTCATACACAGTTGGCTTCTGTACCATTTTGTCCCCAGCTCATGGGCATTGTCAAAGCCTATTGTGTTATATTTTCCTTGTCACTACATGTGGAACCTTCAGTAGCTCCTTCACTAGACCAAAAGTTGAATAATAAAATGCAGTGACTAAGGGGGTGAAGAGTCAACATTAGTATTCCCCTTTTCTTCAAAACCACCCCCAAATTGTATCAGTGAGCATATTTTTCCATCCTCCATTGCCTCACGTTGATTATTTTCCTTTGTCTTCTCTGTTAAAAATGGAAAGTTATCCTTGTGGTATATGTTGAGATAGATCTCTAGGAATCTGTCCCTCTTACACATCAACATCGTGGCATTTTCCACAGGTCTGGCCCTTTTGGTTGTCCACTCTCCACACACAGCAACCCAAAATCCAAGTTTCAACCTCCAACAACAATTTCAATCCACTAGCTCTCTTCTCCTCAACCTGCACAACCCAAGGAATGGGATCCCCCTTCTCTACCACGTTGTAGTGTTTATGTTGAGCTTGTGCATAAGCATATGAATCCTGAGGCCTTGTAAGTACTACCCATTGTGATTGATGGACTCTCCATCTATAATGCACCTAGCCTGCTACTTTGACACAATATAATTTACAACATGCAACATGCTAATTTATTCATGCAATTAACAACAATTATAAAAACGTGAATGCGTCTAATTTATCAAATGCAACTACATTTAAATAAACATATACATAGTGGAATAAACACAATAAAATATAATGGAAACTTATATTTAAATAGATGAACCAACAAGATGCATACGAAGGACGTTCCTCCCAGCCATAGGCTTGTTGTTCATTTTATCTCAATAGAAAACCACCCACAAGATGAGGCGATGAGTCCACAAGGAGGTCTGGCCCTCTTGGTTGTCCACTCTCCACACACAGCAGCCCAAAATCCAAGTTTCAACCTCCAACAACAATTCCAATCCACTAACTCTCTTCCCTTCAACCTGCACAACCCAAGGAATGGGATCCCCCTTCTCTACCACGCAGTCCCTCAGGCCTTCCCATTTCCCTCTAGGGCTCCAGTACACATAGTTGGTCAGGAATGTCTTAGCTAGGGAACTCTAGGAATTATCAACTACTCTAGGAGTGCTCACAACAACCTTCTCAAGCCTCTTGAGCCAAATTCCTCAACAATAAAATTTCCCTTACATGGATACAACCTTCATTACAGGAATACAATGTTCTTTCAAGCATAAAACTCGTCCCAACAAGCTATATTACCATGGCTACAATGGTTAGTGCTCTTCTCAGTGCCCCACTCTTCCCTTGTTGTCCCAAAATCAACATGTAAAAAATTGTCCTCTTTTCCCATTCAAATTTCATTTTTACCATGAATGTTGACTCTCACATTTCCCAAAGTTGATTGTACCCATGCCCATGCTTTCAATAACTAGGTAAGGTGACTTACTCACCCAACCTCTTACATCCATTCAATGATTGAGTGTATAAGAAGTCAAAGAATGATTATATGGTAATGCTACATTAACTTAGGAAAATGACATGGGTTTTCCATTGGACTCCTCTTTAGCCCCTCTCTTGTGGAATCATTTCCCCCCATCATTACCATCCATCTCGTATAGCAGCGAACGATGTGTTTTTATTAGTAATTCACTATGCAATTTACATAGCTTGGCCATTAGCCATACTAATCAATACAAGCTCTCTGGCCTGAAACATATCGGCTCATCAACCTAAATCACATTTTCACAATTACATTATAATTTGTGAGGATTAAAATTGAGGATGGTACACCACCCGTCTCGAGAGTCTCCTCCAAAGTAACCTCCATTATTTTCTTTTTTTGAATTCAATCAACCTGTTATAAGTAAAATTGTTTGTATCTATACCATTTCACACCCAAACTTAAAATTTATAATTTGAATTTCATATAATAGATCTTATTCTTCCAAAAATGCATCACGTGACCATCGTCGAAATTTTCTCAAGTGGTTGTGAGCAAATTTATGATGGACTTAAGGTTAACATCGAAAGGGAAGTGGTTGTGAGGAAAGTTATGGAGTTAAGGTTAACATCGAAAGGGAAGAAGGAATAATAAAACTTATTATTTGTTGATTTGAATAAAGATACCATATCTCTAAATATATTCCTTTTACCACCAAATCTATTCCTTTTATCAAGTTAAATTTTGTTGATTTGAATTAAAGGAAAGCTCCTTGTTTGTTGGTTTGAATTGAAGATTCATTGATTGCAGAGCATACTTAAAGTTTCAATAAAAAATTTAGTAGATCTTATATTATTCTTGCATTTGGGTGTACTTCCACGCAATTATGATTTTCGGTAAACCAAATCTTTGGGGAACTTTAATTGCATGAATACATAGGGATTTAATCATGACAACTAAAAGTTATCTATAAAGGCCTATGGAGGGGTGTGCTAAAGTTTATCAAGAACGCATTCACTAAAATTTGGTGGTTAATTGTTGTTCCACTATGGGAATACGATCTTCTCACAATTTTCAACTACTTTGGCATTATCAAGAAGTCAACACAATGTTTTTGTCTCCTATTATACTTCCGAGTAATAAAGACTTTTGGTAAAACGACATTAACCTAAGGAGTTAGAGTTTGGTTTTTGAGGTGAATTTTAATGAGTGATTATCATAAGTTCATGGGTTTTATTCTTTTGATCCCTTAAAATAAAGTGCTTGAAAATTAGACACCGACACAGTGCATTGATTACCACACAGATCAAATATGAAATATGCAAAACTTATACATAATTATAATAATTATTATATGAAAAAAAAAAATTATACTCCAACCATGGGCGCTGACAACTTATCGAAATGATGTCCAATAAAGGTAGAGCATAAATTTATTATGTAATTTATATTTATATTTATATTTATATTTATATATTTATATATATATATATATATATATATATATATATATATATATATATATAATATGGGTATTTACTTTTGCATGTTGTGTATCCACTACTCAACTATTATTGTTGTGTTTTCACTTTTCTAAGTGTTAAATGGTGTCAAAAATGAAAAATATAGGTGGAGAGTTGTAATTCACTTTAGAGATGGGATAAGTGTTTTTTCCATCAAACGTTTTTGCTATATCTCCCAGACTCCCAATAAGAATGTTAAAAGTTGACATTTAAAGAATCTACAATTCTAGATATTTTATATTCAAAATGATCGAAGATTTTGTATATAGTGTGTGTGACACTTCAATATTCAATATGAAGGGTTTTGCATGTAGTAAGTTTTGTTAGATTATGTGATACAAAATAATATGTTCAATGTCACAAACTTGCAATGATAAAATATTCACAGCTCAATTCTAGATCTCTGTGATATTACACGTAACAATTTTTTCTATCTCAAAATTGACATTATCAAAGAAATATGATTCTACTCCAATTCCTCAAGCATAAGCAACAACCTTACTGAGCAATCCAATCATTGTCCTTGTGCACATAATTTTCCTAACCCTACTCTCATGAAATCATTGAATAAGTATATCAATGAATAAGTATGTCGAACACTAAATGAAATCATGTGAGTGAGATCTTGATTCCACTTCCAAAAAATTGTGTTGTATGAGATTTAACAATAAATTTTAGAGACACTCAATGAGCTACATCCAAATGTTTATACCATCTTGTTTTGTATTCATGAAGTGTTAAGGTGTGTTCTCGCTAAATTCTCATGTTTTTGTACACATAAGTTACTTAGTGTTGTTTCAATTCTAAGCATGTGACTAAGTTTATTTTGTCTAATTTGTTTGGATTTCTACACATAAATTAGTTACTTGGCTTCAATTTTTATCATGTGACTACATTGAGTAGATATAGATGCAAGGTATTACCAAGTGCATTATTATTATGAATTCATTTTATGATATAATAATAATATTTGGATGGTGTATGTGTAAATTAGTTACAAGGAAAAATACAATTCTAAACATCCAATAAAGTTTTTTTTTTTTTTTTTTTGTAAATTAAATTTTAACCTTATCTTTATTTCATTGGCTATTCTCTCATGAAATATGATGGTCAGATAAAAATGTTCCATTATTGTGGCTACTCTTCCACATTGCAATTTTGTTATTCATTGACTATTCTCTTAAGCATGTGTATTCTTCTTTAATTTTTTGCCATAAAATTAGACGTAATCTAAAGGTTATAGGTTTATACCCTTTTTTGGGCATTTTTCACACTTTCATTCAAAATCTAGACAAAAATTTAGAAAAACAGTTGAAATTGCAAATACTAGTTTTGCAATTTCCCGAGCAATATGCCAAATTCTATGATAGTCCAAAAAAAAGGTCAAAGACTACCCCATAATATTATAATTTCTAAAAATATAACTCCAAAATCTAAACAAAATTTTAGAAAAACAATTAGAATTTCAAATTCCAGTGGCTGAGATTGCACATAACTTGTGAGTGGGGTTTTTTAGGGGAATCAATTGGAGTTTTTTCTAAAAATATAACTCATTTTCTTTAGCAACATATCTACCTTGTGTTTTCTTCATTGTTCTCTTTCCCCTGCTTTATGGTATGTTAGTTTATATAAATATTTATTTTTCATGATTATTTCAGGCATCAATTGTTTTTTACCATAGTGGAAAAACCTATCATAATGTGTGAACTCATCACCATCCTTATTCAAGGAACTCATCATCGTTATTCAAGGAAAACCATTCACCATTATTAAGGAAAACCACCTTATTCAAGGAACTCATCACCGTTATTCAAAGAAAATCATTCACCATTATTAAGAAAAACCACTCCACCATCTAATGCAAAATAACTCATCAATGTTATTCAAGGTCGCCTCGAATTGCCTCGAAGGGGGCAGAATTTCACTTTAAGATGAGCTCTTAACCCAGCAAAAACAATTTTAAGTCATAATCCAAAACAATTACTCCACCCATCAATTAAAAATACAACACTATAATTTATGAATTATTATTAATATTTAAAGTTTAAATATTAAGATTCTAAAACTCTGTGTATATAAATGAGATTATTTAAATTTCCAAATTGTATTATATTGCTACATTAAAATATTCAAAATCATATATATAACTCTGTTGAATGAAAATAGCATACACCACATTGGTTAGCATACGAATTCTTCAAACATACATATACTCTACACATATATCTATCGAGATGAAAGAGCACGTACAATCCCACAATGGGTAAAAATATGGCTTACATTATTCAATTCACAAAGGAGTATGCAACTCTCCATTGTGATTTTCAAAGATTTCAATGAGGACTTATAATCAACAAAGGAGTATGCTAGTAAACAGACCAGCTTTTCAGCCCCAAAAAAAGAATGGGCTTGAATTTGGTTAGATTTTCACGGGTAGTCTAAAGTTTATTGCATTTCAAAACTTTACTTTAGGGTTTTGTTCCATTTTAAATCAATCTAAATGTTCAAAAAATCAATCAAATTTTTGGATTGGTCGGAAATTTAAAAGCAAACCACCAAAAGACCTGCCGAAAAAGTAACTCGACAGAGAAGATTACTCCTGAGTTAACCCACTCCATAAACAGAATCCATCAACAGAATGTAGATTTTAATTTATGGTTAATTTTCAAGATAATTAAATTCAAGCCTTGAAAATAATTAAATCTTAATAAATTTAAATAATTATTAATAAATTTAAATAATTCTAATAAAATAAAAATTTTGATAATATGTTAATTTTGAAAAATACATTTACAAACGTTATTGAAATATCCTTTTGTGGAAAGAGTATTT
>ML815363.1:44077-68313 GCA_009831015.1 Picea engelmannii
TTACAAACGTTATTGAAATATCCTTTTGTGGAAAGAGTATTTCGCTATTAAAAAATGTTACGATATCCAAAATTACAATTAAGCAAACTAAATAAATATATAAAGACGATAAATATAAAATCGTCGTCATAAAGTATAAAATGGCCACACTCTGGACAACACAAAGATTACATACTAGCATAACAGCTCAAGCCGTTGCATTTTATACACGTGGACAGTTGTGGGGTCCAGGGTTGAAGAATCTGATCGATGCTCACGACGTGGAACTGAGCGGGTTGAATTCAGAGTGGATTCTTGCAGATTGTTCGTGGCTTTGTGATAGTTAATGAATCCCATCATCCAGAAATCGTGGCCATCCACCGTCATAAAGTATAAAATTCCCAAACTCTGCACAACACAAAGATTACATAATGCCAAACTCTGCACAACACAAAGATTACATACTAGCAGAACAGCCCAGTCCACGTAGGCAGATGTGGGGTCGATGGTTGAAGATTCTTACATACTAGCAGAACAGTCCAGGCCACGTGGGCAGCTGTGGGGTCGAGGGTTGAATATTCTGGTTGATGCTCACAAGGTGGAACCTGAGCGGGCTGAATTCAGGGTGGAATCCTGCAGATTGCTCATGCCATTCTCATAGTTAATGAATCCCATCATCCAGAATTCGTGGCCATCCACTATCACGATCTGAATATACTTTTCCGCAGGATTACCTTTGTTCGTAGATGGATTCACAACATTCAGATTCGCCAAAGGAATTGCAAGCTTCATTCATTATCATCGCAATTTCAGTTTCCGCCATTATCATCACAGTTTCAGTTTCCGTCAATTTACATAAAGAAGGATTTTGTTGATTTGAAATAAAATGAAGTTTTCTGAACTAGTTTTTGTTCAAAACAATCCTCTCTATGATGATAATGATGATCAACAGTCAGTGAAAGAGAACATCAGCGAGCCAACTTCAACAGTAACTTTCAATGAAGATGAATTGCAAGAAGAAAATGTCAAAGCACAAAGTGATATAACAAGTATAAGTGAAAGTAAACGTGAAGCACGCCATCAAGTACAACATGATCTTTCCAAGCCCATCATTAGACCTTGGGAAGAATTACACTTCAATAGGAATTGACATGGCTTGGGATATGAAAATCAAAACAGTTTTCATATTCCAAATTACTCCAAACCAATTTTGTTTGTGAGTGCTGGATTTCTTCAAGAAAAATCAACTTCAAATGTCGAAAATCAGAATGTTAAGTGTCAACATTGCAATCAAGTTGGTCACAAGGAGAATTAGTGTTTTGATCTCCATCCTTGCCAGCATTGTGTCAATCATATCCATTCTTCAGACAGATGTTCAACATTGAAGAAACCTGCAAGATTCAATATTCACTATGAGTGGATTAATCCTTGGAAATAGTCATCAACAACAAAGAGATTATATAAGTCTTATCGTAGAATTGAATCTCGAGTAAAGACCAATCTTGTATCACATAACATTTTTGTACCTCACATAAGTGGTCCCCTTATGGTGTAGCTTTCAAGCATGGCCCTCACGGGATGAGATAACATGTGGTTTTTTCCACATGCCCACTTTGAGTTGTACACAAATGGAATAATAGTGAAACCCTCATGCACACTAAAGGGGGGGAATTCAAAATTCCAGTGATGATGGTTCATGAAACCACTTATGGTCTCTCCTTTCAGCTGACAAAGGGGGGAATTGATGATGGAATTCAATATGGTTGTCAGACAGAAAGTTTCGAAAACAACAAACATCAAGTATTCCAGATGGGCATAAAATTTGTCAAATGGGCAACTGTGGTATGTAGATGATAGACTTTGGAAGGATTATGATTCAAATGACTTGCAATTGAATCATACACATTATACATTGGGATGTTTTTGGACACCTAAAAGTGTCAATATTGGTTAGTGGTCATCCAAAAACCATCATATACATGGTATCAATTGGTTAGTGGTCATCCCAAACCACAGATTCAGAGAGCACTTCAGTGATACATTGATAGTAGTGTGGTGATACTACATGTTCACCAATTAGCAGAAGACATCAAATTCTTCTATCACTTGGCAAAATGATCGAATTGTCAAGCAATTAGGAAATGTTCAGATATTGCAGTTATTCACTTCCATATCTCAGCTCTCTTTCAGTTTATTCCAAATGAACCATTCAGCATCCAGATTGGCGATTTTTCAGACAGTTCTTCATTACGGCTCAGCTCAGGAGTTTCAGCATGAAGACATGGAGATATACCAACTTAAGCACCTGCTTTGTTGGTATTGTTGTTTGGACTTATGATTGAGGGGGGGAATGTTAGCATCTTTCTCATATACAATCATTAAGTTTTAATATACCACCTTTGTATATTTTACATACTAGGATATAGTTGTTATCCTAAGTGTGTTTCTAGATTGCTATATTGTCTCCTCCTACTTTATCTCCTGATGAGGAGTCGATGTGAGAACAATTGATGTGGTTTCATTATTGTATTATATATTTGTATCATTAAGATGAATATAATGTTGATAATTGTGACTTTAGGCCTTTTCCGCCAATCTTCTTGTCATAATATTCTTATGCTCAAATTCTTCACGCGACGAGTCGGTCACAATGGAATTGGTTTCATTCGATTCCGATAACTTTCATTTTTTAGCCTTTTATGGACCTGGGAAGCCTCCTGGATCCGATTTTGGATCAAACAACAACACACTTCTTATTTGAGCAAGTGATCACCAGATTTGGATGTCCCAAGACTCTGATGAGTGACCAAGGCACTCATTTTATTAATAATACCATCAAGGTTGTGACTGAGAAGTTTGACGTCTACCACTAGAAGATTACACCATATCATCCTCAAGCAAATGGAACAATAGAAGATTTTAATAATATTTTGGAAAATGCATTGATAAAGATCTACAATGTGAACAGGGATGATTGGGACTTAAAAATACCAGTAGTATTGTGGGCATACAGGACCACATGTAAGAAGTTTACAAGACAAACACCATTCAAACTGGTGTATGGACATGAAGCAGTGGTGTCATTAGAATTTTTGGTACCCAGTCTGCGCATAGCAACAATTACCAACATTATAGAAAGAGGCACAGTACAGGAGATGATAAGTCAACAAATGGAAATGGAAGAGGATATGATTCTAGCAATATTTCACCAGGAAGTATAGAAAACAAGAGACAAAGCTTGGCATGACAAATATATTAAAAAGAAAATATTTAAGGAAGGAGATCTAGTTCTTCTCTATGACAACAAATTTTTGCAACACCTTGGTAAGTTTGAATGAATTGGATAGGGCCATGTGAAGTAAATATTGTCACAAATGGGGGATCTGTGTAGTTAAAGGACTTGGGAGGAATAGAAATGAAAGCCATAATCGACAATATTCTACTGAAACTGTACAGGAACAATCGACCTACTAACTCCTAAAATTACAGTGCAGTAAGAAAGTCATGTATATAGTGTACTATATTAGATATTAGGAAAGAAAAAACATAAAAAGGAAGATAAAAGTAGAAAAAGAAGAAAAACAAAGACAAAATTAGAAAAAGAAGAAAAACAAAGACAAAAGTAGAAAAATAAGGAAAATAAAAAAATATTGGGAAATATCGTGTGTAGCAGACATTAGAATCAATGCGACAAAAAGAAAAAGTGACCATGCGAAGCATATGGCTGACAAGAAGAAAACACAACACACCAGGAAAAAAATCATAGAAGAAACATATGGCACACTGAAAAGTTACAGTGCACTGGAAAACAGGCCAACGGTCGAAAAATAAAAAACCGGTTGTCGGGGTAAAAAGGTGTGAATTGAGCATTTATGAAACTTAAGGAAGCATGATCGACAAGCTTTAATGCACGTATGACCATCAAAGAATCATTTCTGAGAAGATTCAGGGAATTTATGACACCCCGTATATAACTAAAATGTGGGCTAAACAATACGTATTATGAATTTACATACCCGCGAAGCTAAGGATCACGAAGACAGGTGGTGAATAGGTGAGTTCAGAGATCGTAGCAGACGAAGTTCAACCGGATAAGGAAGAATTACCCACGATGACACCTCCAAAGGTTGACGCGTCTGGCCAACAACACGAAAAACATGCAGTAGCCACAGGTCACTGCAAGAAATCGGAGAGGCAGGACATGCATTTACACAGACAGAGGGAATCGTCGATGTCGATGCAATTCCTTCTCCACAGACTGAACCAGTGAGCGCCACACTAATAGAGGAAGAGGGGTAGGCCACGAAAATGATCGGGATGGACATCGACTCACACAATAGTGTGCGGGGCCATGACCCATTAGCAATAGGAAACCCAACAATCATCCAGGTCTGAAGCAGCCCACAAAATAAGTGGCTTTGACAATGAAAGGACAGAATCTGACAGGCTAAGGTCACAACCTATGGTGGGGTCCACGCAGAAGGAGGAAGTGTAACTTGAAGATATCGCAGGGAAACCGGAGTCGGGCTAGGAAGAAAGAGAACCATAGGCTGGGACATCTGGCGTGCCAACACAAAGGAAGGGGAAACATCCCATTGTGTAGCCTGATGCCTCGATCATTTTTTTGCGCATTCCAAATGGGGTGCAGGCCACTCCAAGTTTACTAGGTTGTGTCGAAATGTTATGGTACGCATACAAGGATGTGTCTGGCACCATCAAACTCCCATAATTTTCACAAGAGGTGTATATGGACAGCCTGGGAACAAGGTCGTTAGGAGATCTAGTGCTGCAACGAAGGCAGTGGGTAGAAGGCTTGGTAAATACAGATATCCTTAATTTGTTGGAAATTCCTCACTTCGGAAGGGGGAAAGATGTGAACAACTGTGTCAAACAGTTACTGGTGGTCCTCCATGGAGGATTTTTTTGGCTGGACAAACCAGTCTCCATCAATGTCGAATTAATTTCATTCATCACAGGGCTGCCATCAAATGGAGAGAAGCCCATGTAGTACATGGATGATAAAACCAAGGAAAAGGAACTCGCAGAAGAAATAAAAAAAATCTATGGGACAGAAAGGGGATCACACAGAATTATCATAAAACGGATCAGTGACGCAACCACCCAGATGGAAACAAAATTGATGGCATGCAAACTCCTTTGAAAATGTCACACGGAGGAGGTCCCTGCAGGAGTTGCCGCAGCAGAAACATAGTGCACAAACGACACCATGCTCAGGTGGGCCCCATAATTATTGAATATGTTTCTAGACGACTGTAAGGATGCACAGGACTTGGGAACTGAGTTCCACTACTCTTAGGTCATTATATTGATAGTGCTAATTGGATGGAAAGAGCCTACCTACTCATATTTTTGTGACATATTAGGATGATGTCGCGCAACATGGTACACATCATTGGGAAGCACTTCTGATTCCAAGTGGAGAAGTGGTAATGCCAACACTTTTGCTTGGTATCTCAGCGACATGCAAGAGAATATAGCCAATACCTGGAGAATGGCTCCCGAGGTGGTCATGCAATACCAATGGATAGCCAACTTTAAGGCTACGCGACACAATATATGGATCCAGGCATGCAAGGATATAGAAAAATAATGACTACAACTTCGATTCAACATCAATGCAGAGGAAGTTGAATGGGCATTAAAAGAATGGAAGGATGACTGGAATATCCCAGTCATCACCAAGGACATGCCAAAAGGGAAAGAAGTGGAAGCAGGGCCATCCAAGACATCTGCAGGGGGAAGCGTCGTGACCAAGAAACCAACACAACAGACGAATCCTGGTCTAAACACAATGCAACAGAAGAAGGGTAGCTCCCCAAAGAAGGATGAGCATATAGGAAAGAAGGACAATGTTTTCGCACAGGAGGAACAAGGAAGGCAGACACAACGACACAGGGAACCTCGTTGACAACTACTTTGCAAGAGAAAGGGCCACCCAAATGGCCGATCATACATATAGGTGGGTCACGCAAGAAGGACAAGGCCCACAAACAAATCCTGGAATACACAATCATCGAGGATGATGTTGATCTAGACACAGAGAGGGTGCAGTATCACGCAACGAAAGAGTATGAGGAGGCCGAAAACCAAAGAGTAACGATAAGGAACGAGTTGGTCAACATTAAGTAGGTCTTGGAAGGGATACAAGCAGCCCAACTACAAGAGAGGGGAGCATAACCGATCGCCCGAGTGACAGAAGCAGGGGATAGAACCATGCAGAATGAGGAAGACACAATCCAACTTGTAGCACAAGCAAGTCCTAGATTCCAGATAACAACAAATATTTTGTAGTTCGAGGAGTCCATAGCATAGACACCACTTAAATACCTGGCGCATGTACAGTTGGTATGGGATAAAATGCCAACAAAGGCACCGTACAAGCTACAAATCAATGTCACACAGGAAGTGCAATAATGAGCCAGAGCAGATATGACAGAATTGCAATTCACTAGAGGATGGAAAGGATGCACTAGAAATTGTAGTAGAGTAGGTCCAGTTGGAGACACAGGAGGAGAAGCAGCGTATAGATAATTTGGATCAGAAGCTGAAGGAAGTCTTCACAAAAATTCCAGACAACGCACAAGAATCTGTGAGCAGTGTTGAAGAACATATTCAAATCATCATGCAGATGCTCAAAGATTATAAGAAGGAGATCAAGGAACTAAATGAAAAATTAACACCAACCACTCCTCTCGAAGTTACAGCTAAAAGGGAACAACGAGAAACCCTGCAAATAGAAATGATGGAAAGAGAAGCCAAAAAGGTCATAGAACTTTTTGAGAGGACCGCGCAACTATGGACAATGTAGGAGGAAGATGACAAGGTCCAACAACTAGACCAGCAAGAGGAGAAAATCAACACTGTAATGTAGGATCTAAAGAAGCAAAAAAGGCCATGAGCATTACAGAACGATTGAAAGGCACGCAGGAGATGAAGACCCTGTAGACAGAATTGAAGACTGCGTAGAATAACAAGCAGGTAAGGCAAGCCCAGTTAGAACCCCTCTAGGAGCAAGTAGCACAAATAATTGTTGAACTGGAGGAGGAGAATACAAGTATGTCTCGGGATCATGCCAAGAGCGCAGAGTCTCTGAAATAACACATCACAATGTAGAGGGTAGAGGAGCTCACAGATAAAGTTGTGCAAGCGAGATCCAAATGGGAATAATTAGAAGGAAAGTTTCATAGCTTGGCAAAGGATGTGCAGGGAGCATGCACCACCTGAGTGGCTCAAGACGAACCACATGTCAGTGTTGGGGGCCTATTGGGTGCATGCCTATTTTGAGAGGGAAGTATATTATGGGCACAGGCCTATTTTTGGAGAAAGATGTGTTTTGAGAAAGACCTAATTTTGTAGTGCAAGCAACGGGTGGAAAGAAAGCAACAGGAAAAAAAGAAGGAAAAGCAACATGCAAGAGGAAAATCAATGTGGCACGCAAGAAGACCAACCTAACCGTGATAGGATTAGGGTTTTTGATAAGAATTGTAACATTTATAAGCCTATAAAATAGTATAAATAAGGACCTATGAGGTATAGGTAAAGAGTGTGAAATATAGGGAGATATCATATCATAATAGAGGGAGTTGATTAGTATTATTTTGTGGGTGCTTGATTGTAATAATCTTGTAGAAGAGTCAAATAAGATAGTCTTTTTAGGGTTAGGTCACAGGTTGAGGATTCTAGTGTGATCAAGTCCACCTCACAGAGGGTTCTTACCCTCATCATGATCATATTACTAAAAATGTAATGCACGCGGCGCAAGATTTTGCAGCAAAATAAATAAAAGAGCAGAGAATCCAGATCTTTGTGGGTGTAGCCCTAGGAGGGGTGAACCACGGTAAACCTTGTGTTCTGTGTGATTTTTAATGAATGTTTAATTTATGTTGATCATTAGCTATGAATGAATGGTTAAACTAGGTATATCAACATGCATGCATAGGTTTAAAGATGAATAAATCATAGAAGTACTTGAATAATTAACAAGGATAAGGCATAAGGAAGAAGGAACCCAACCACATATCTCCACTCATTCCTATACTGCAAACACCTGAGTATTGTAGTCACCCATAAAAGCTATCTCGGGTGAGACTGCGTTGTGCACCCTTTGCACACCGTTTCCTTCTAGTTTACCAGAAGGGTCGATAGTTTTTTAGGGTTTTGTTGCAAACCTATTGAGATCTAAACCTAGGTCAGCCCAAGAAGAAGTTAAAGAATAGCCAATAGTATTTTTCGAGGGAACTTCCAATATATAATGCCTACCTAAACAACATAGACTTGGAAATGCATTAGTACAATGTAAACCAATTAACTCTAATGCCATCAACAACAAGTTCCACTGCAATAGTGGCGATGTCCCTCCCGATAAGTTTTTTACAGTTACAGTTTGAGTTGGATGGAGAACTGTTTTGCAGTTTGATTTGGATCAAGAGGGTAAAACTAACAATGATTCTCTAGGTGATCTTTGTATATTATGAGGTTTATAACATTAACATTAACAACACATGTCATTAATAAGCACCAGTGAAAAGAATAACATAGATCTACGATTGGGATGAAATGGATGTAACATTTAATGAGATATACCACTCAAACTGAAATAATTGAGCCAACTATAGCCACATGCATCAAGACAAAGTGCGGATGAATCCATGATTATTAAAAGAAAGATGATAAGATCCATTTTCATCAGTTTCACCATTTGAGAGCAAAGGTGTGTAGTGGGGTGATAGTAATTTCTTGATCTAACAAGAAGGTGTTTTTTAATTCCACTATTTTTTCCAAGCTTATTTTAATTCCAATTGTCCTCATTTTATTGTTATGCATATTCATATTCATCCCACTTATGGACTAGACGAAATAGTATCTGACCTGTTTTTTGGGATGTTAACAAGCGCCCTGCTTCCTTCCTGCAACAGCTCTAGGAAAACTTGTCCCTTCTTATTATTGTATAGTGTGTAATTTCGATGGAAGCTTAAGACTGATGAAACAGTGAGAAAATTTATATAGATGTAGGTTGACTTCGATTGGGAAGGCAGTTTTGATAAGAATAAGGGAGTCCAAATTTAAGAAGTGACTACTAAAAAATATCTCTCAACACAGAAATAGATTTCTATAATAAACTGTAACTCTGTCGACTACTGGCTTTTGTTGCGTCATAAGGGAAACACTCTACCCTATTATCCTAAGGTAAATCATAGGCTAACATAGTATCTGCTTGGGTTTTCAAGTGGGTTTTAATGTTATTTTAAATTTTAAAAGGCTACTAAGTAGTAGCGAGTACCCATCGAAATAGTGTTAAAAACAATGAAGGAAAGAGGATTGTAGAAGTGCCTACATACCACAGAAGGATATTTGGCATCTCTCTTTGTCTACAATGCAATGGTTTTCAATGGACCAACCTACCATTAAGTCCCCAACTAGTAAGCCCCAAAAGAGCATCCATCCAACCATTAGAGATATAATCCCTCTAACCTACCTACAAGCCGGATTTGAGGGAAAATAAAAAAGGAGCCAGATTATTCTTAATTTTATACCAGAATTTCAGATAAAAAAAGGCAGTATATGAAGCAGTTGACCGAGTCAAAACAACAATATATCCTATAGACCTAGTAGTAATTCCATACCTAGTTGCAGTTATAGGAATCCCTTTTCTTAGAGACAGAGCCAATCGTAAGCCGGCCTGTAGTGGGGAAAGGAAAAATTTATATGCTTGTGCTAAATGTCCTTCTACCTCTCCTAGTTGGTGTGGTCCAATCCAATTTTTGTACTGATATGAAGCTTTAATTGTGAGCTCATGAGGTGGTGTGATATTGTTCATGAGGTAAGGACTCTGTGAGTATAGATCGTATTGTTAGGGAAGGGAGTGTTTGATTCCTCTGTCGGTAGTCTAAGAATGACAATTCATAATCTAAATTACTCGATGCCATAAACACCCATTTGTTGCAGTGAAGCGATAGGTTTCTCCCTGCTTGATATTCTTCAAATAGGGTTTCTCCCTGCCTGATAGGATATGTTGTTGCATGCAACAAATGGGTGTAGCAGCAACAACATATCTGTGACTATTTATAGGGTATCGGTCTGGATCTACGCATTTTAAAACCTAACTTAAAAGGGCATTGTTCTAACCTAATTTATACAATATTGTTCTAACACAATAGCTAAATTATAAAAATCACTCGAAAAATGAAAGTTAGGTTAGAACAATTTTCTAGGAGTGTGTAGGTATATTTATAACTTCAATGTGTGCATATAAGGAATGCGTGACAAATTGGTGGCTCGACTGGATTTATTTCTAGGTCAATCTACTCTAAGAAAACTAAAAAACTATCAACGAGAATATATAGCAGCCCATAGGTAGGCATACAACACCTTCCAAGCTCCCAACTATGCTCACTTTACACTTATTGACACTTGGTCACTGCACTAGCTGCAATTTAAAACTTGTCAAGGAACACTTTACAATAGACACACCTACTCATCTTACTTTTACAACAATGCTAAGTATATGCAATGTAATGAAAAATGTGCCCATTATTTTGTCCTTTAGCACCTTCTATTTGGAATTTGCATGGAGAATACGTGTAAACGGTCAAGAGGGGCTCAAAAAAATTGTCCGTCCAACATCGTACATTCAACGGTTGCATGGGAAGTACATGTAAAGTCTTCATGGGCATTTGGTTCAGCAGTACATTGATATCTTCTCCAAGCTTGATCACTTTCCCCTATTATTTCCCTAAACGTAGACTCTGTAACATCCCGTTCTACGAAGCCCAGGCCCAAGGAAGCTGCATTTGCTCAATGAATATGACCAGGTTCTCTTTGAATTCTAATAGACCAGTCTAGCTAGCCTTCTTTCCTCTGTCTGACAAAGAAATAGGAACTTGCAGTGACAATTTATTAAGAATGGCTACTACTTAGAAGATTGTTTTGACAGGTTGTTATTGGAACCTCCTTCTACACTATTGTATTGTGAGGAAGATTTCCATGAAACACAGTGAACAGGGTTTGAAGATTCACGATGAATGATAGCCCACCAGTGCTAAAATACAAATCCAAAATGTAACTATTAGATTGTCCTCTTATCATTACGAAGAGGATAAGGACAAAATTTTGTAAATTAAAGGTCATGGGGGGAGGTAAAAGGCCAAGAGTTGTGTTGAACTCTAATAAATACGGGGGTTGTATCCAAGAAAGGAGATTTTTTTCTCTTCAAGCATTGTACATTTTCTGAACTATTTTGGGAATACAGTGTTAACTAAAATTGAGAATCCTTCCTTGGAGCTTTCATGTACTATTACTGAAACATTTAATGAGGAAAAGATAGTTTGGCCAAGCTATTTTTGGGAGAGATTTGATTCTCGTGTTCGACGTATTATGGACTATTCCTTTGTGTTTTTATCAACACTCGAGTTGTGTAAGAATGTACTTCATGTTGTAGACTATTCTTATGTATGATGGTTTCATTCTTATTTATGTTTTTCATAGGATATTTGTCTAAAATTGTGGGTGTAGAACCGTAAATGATCGTTCAAATGCTAGACTATTTGTATTTGTAGTTGTTTATTCATGTTGTTGTCTCTGATTTGTGTGAAATATTTCCCGAGCCCTTGGCAGGAGTATGGATGGGTCTATATTTACTTTATGGTTATCTTAGTTCTTTCCAAGCACATGCATCTTAGATTGGTTGCATTTCATTATTTAGCTTAGAAAACCTTCATCGGTGGATCGGGCCGAAACCGGTAAAACCAAAACCAGAAATGGATGTCGAGCCAAAATTTGGTTGGGTTCCCTATTCTAAATGGTGAGAGGTCTAATTGGGAATGCTTATCGAGGGTGACCCCTACTATTGACAAAAGACGATTTTTCCCATGTCAACAGGGTGGTAATAGAATTTTTCATGTCATGGATATGGACATAAAATCATCAGATAAAATCACAGGGACTAAGTTGCATGCAATTCTTGTTGATTAATAAATTTCATCTATGACAAGATAAGTTTAGCGAGAGACATTTAAATTCTAATCATGACAGAGAACAAACATGTAATAAGTAAGTATGCTTAATAATAATGTCAGGGGAAGTCTCAAATAGCCTTCCCTCTACTTGATAATGGATTTAGGGATTGGATTGTTATTGAAGTTGGAAACAAAAACCTCATGTCTAGTAGCAATGATGGTACTTCCCAAACCATGAATGATATTTTCCCCAAATTATACAATGAGGTAATCTCAAATACATTAAGGAAACCTTTGTTTATGTTACTTATTAAATATGAAAATGTGTGTGTTTTGTTTAAAGTAAAACCTTGTTGGGATATATTTTTCCCAGGTCTATCATTAGGCATTGGGATAAATAGATTTGGAACCTCATGGTTTTAGTTACCTCCACACTAGGATCCTGACCAAAGGTGTCTCCATGTTTCAATTCACTAAGGAAGCTCATGTCAATGTAGTAATTACTTGTGTTCCTTGTGTATACAAGAATACCCTAGCATTTTTCTCCTAGTGGGAGGACTATGCCTTGGTCAACTGAAAGACCCAACTTTATTATATTGTATGGGTAGAGCTCCTTCCCTTATAGCTATGGTATTTCCTCAAGAAAAATTTAATGTCAATTAGGGGGTTTATTTCCCATGAATATATGCACTTGTTCAACCCTAGTCCCTAGAAAACAACTTATCACTTTCGCATCAACTTGTTTATAGACTTAAGGAATTTGTCTTTACTCAAGTAGGGGACAAGATTATGAAACACCTAGAGATCTACATTGGTTACCTGCCAAATACATATTTTTGTTGCTAGAGAATTTCATGTCCTCTTCACATCTTTGGTCAAACACTCTTTCCAATCCTTTGGCCTAATGTCAATTATCTCTATCTCATATAACTTGGACAAAAAAATTCATGACTTTTGATGACTTAGCCTAACCCCTAGGGAGGCCTAATCACAAAAACATAATCAAAATCATAATATTTCTCAATCCAACAATGACACTAGTGGAAGGTGGGTAGAATTAGTTTGTAGGAATAAAAACAAGAATCCAAACACTACCTTAAAGGACACCATTTCCAATTTACCCTTGGGATAGGAAGCTCCAATAAAATCTCAACACCTACTATTGATAACACATTGGTTTTCCTTATCCCAATGCCTTCATCAAGAAATGGTGGTTTTAGGGTGTCATGTCCACCTCATGTTCTTAACCCCTTGACTAAGGCAATTGATGGGATCTTGAATAAGCCCAAAGCTATCACTCTCAATCACTAGTTTTTGTTTCTAAAATATAATAAAAATTTGAATCTCAAGAGAATTTTCGATGGACTTGGAGATAATGAGGAGGAGTTGGAATGCATCCCTAATACTTCCTAATGTATGTTTCTTCCTAGAAGGTTGAGGGTTTTTCAAAGTATGATGAAGAACATTCACTTTGATATATTCAAACCTCATTTAGTGAGTTAGATATTCTCTATTACCAAGAAGTTAAATTTGTTTGGATCTTATCGAGAATGACCTTACATATGATTTGGTCAAACCTTGCTTATATTTATTCTAGTCATGATGAAGGTAGGGTAGGTGTAACTAATTTGATCTCCCCTTGGTAATCCTCCATGATTGTTGGGCTGGGATCATAACCTACATGTTGGCTGAATTTGAGACCTAGGTCAATATGAATATCCAACAAGGGGTTTTCTATAGTCTAGGCACTAGCATTATCAATCCCTATAAAGGGGAAGGTCTCCACTGAAGTGTTGTGTCAAGACATAAAGGTTTGTGTAGGTATCAAACAATATGGCTAACAAAATCATTGATCATGGATCTAAATTTTTTCATCTATCTTACTACCTATACCTATCTTAGTTCCTCTTGTTGCCTCTTCTTACCAACCTTTCAATCCCTTCTCTGACCTACTATACTACTTGGGTGAAATCTATTATTAACATGGAGGTTGATTCTAGTTGGACAGATATAATTATGGATGCTAGTGGCCTTATCCACATCATGGTGAAATAAAAAGGAAGATGGAGCCTTTGATTTCAATCCCATGGTTAATATTGTCCAACACCCCTCATCATCTTACACATGCCCTCTGCTCTTCTCTGTCGGCCATGGATTTTCTCAATTGGATTGAGCCCAAGAATGGAACTACCCACAAACACCACCACAACAAACACAACACCCACATCATGAAATTGTTGATATGGACCGTGAATCTCCAAGATCCATGGAGGATAATGACAGGGATAGTTCTGCAAGGGATTCCAAGATCAATGGAAATGAAAAGGCCAAGAAAATCAGTGGACCCCCATGTGGGTCTTTTTTTATCAAGGGTTTTACAACCAACCAACTCAATTCAAATGATCCAGAGCTCATTTTGAGAGGACCCTTGTCTTCCTTGCAGGCATCCACAATGCCCTCCATGTTGCAACTTCAGTAAAAGATTCATTTTTCTTGTTGTAGAAGAAAAAAAATTGAGATCTACAACTTGAGAATAGGATTCCCATGGAAAAGGGAAAATTGGTCTCTTTTTTTATCATTTCATGCTTTGATCACTAAGATGTTATCATTCAAAACACTAGGATTTTTCTAAAACCACACGCGGGCAGTTTCTTAATTATTTTGTTGATTTGTTCAAACATTTTCATATTTGTGTGCAAATGTCTTAAATATTTCCATGTAGGGATTTCAGATGGTTTTCTTTTTTTTCATTCACGATCAAACTCTTGAGATGTCAAGTCAAAATTTGAAGAAGCATACATTTTTTTATTCAGACGTTTCATTGTTTTTATCCCACACATAATGAGAAAGAGATTGTGTTTTTGGGTGAGGTAAACATAATTGAGGGCATCCTTTTTTTCCAAGTGAATAAAATATCTTTGATTTAATGTCATCAGCCTCAGATTATAGATTACAAATTTCCTTCTTTACATTTGTATATAGCCATGGTTTTTTTTACAATATTCAGATCCATCCTTTGATTATGATATGTTTTCATATCTTATGAATTCTAGATAGTGATTTTGGATGTTTGACATACAAAGATGCATCAAATGGAAGAAACAATATGCTCTAAACATTGGTACAAGGGTGTTGTCTTGAAGCAGCAAATTTAGGACCTCTTGTAGATAAAGCAAGTCAATTTTGCAAGTATCTACATGGAAATAAAAGAAAACATAATGAAGTTAATGTTCAATTTTTCTTCCTTTTCACAACTATTACAATGAATAGTTTGGTTAGAATAGAAAATAGTTCCATTTATATTTTTCTTCGTCTCTATAGATATGAGGATGATTCAATAAGTAGGAAATGAAAAATTTTGTAACTTTGACTTCATGAAGCATGCCATATATGTGGAGCTCATCGACTTTGTTCATGTTTTAGATGGTGAAATATTAATTTTAGGATGGTTATTCTCATTAATCAATATTTACTCCCAAAAGTAGTGAACAACATATGAAGTATCTTATAAGCGTTGGCCTATGTAGTATGCAAATGTGCAATGCAAACATTAGCATTCTAGTTTTCAACAAAGAATCACCAAGTGAGGAAGAAATATACATCCAACATGGAAAGAATGAGATGGTTCAAGAGGTGTTGGAATTGTGGAGAGAGGTTGAAAATGTGTACAAGCTGATTGGGCCTATGCTAGTAAAGTATGATCTTGCAAAAGAAAATGTCAATGTCACCAAAAGAATCAAGTGCATAATAGTGGAGCTGAGAGACATGGTTTATGTCCACTATATTGAAACGGTCCTCGACATATAGGTGCATTAAACACCAACAAGCATCACCCTGAATGGCGGATACATATTACCTTACTTAAATCATTGTGGATATGTTCCCTTCAAGTTATAGCACAAAACAAATTGCATAGAAGTAGCAGTTATACCTCCTATGTGCATTTTTTTTAATTTTGGAATAATATTTACATCGAAGGCATTCTTTTAACGGGAGGTTCTTATAAAAAATTCCATCGTCTATCCACAGCCTCTCAAACATTGACATCTATCCTATTATAATCTGTCACATGTGATTTGTTTTGATCATCACCTTTCTCTATGTATATTCTTCCTATCAACCTTTCGATACCCTCACTGACCTACTACATCACTCCTCTCCAACCCACTATACTTCTT
Source organism: Picea engelmannii (assembly GCA_009831015.1). Lineage (NCBI taxonomy): Eukaryota > Viridiplantae > Streptophyta > Pinopsida > Pinales > Pinaceae > Picea > Picea engelmannii. Next base: position 60,210 of record ML815363.1, read on the forward strand.
GGGAAAACTCTGCCATTAACACAAAGGTTTCTTCTAGTTGGCCAGAGCTAATTCTAGATTCCAATGACCTTATCCATGTCATGGTGAAAGAAGAGGGAAGATGGAGTCTCTGATTTCAAACCCGTAGTTAAGGTTTCCCAACACCCCTTGTCATATTACACATGCCCTCTGCTCTTCTTTATCAATCATGGATTTCCTCAATTGGATTCAGCCCAAGAATGTAACTACCCAAAAACACCACCACAAGCACAACGTGATCCTATTCATATGGACCCCAAAGCTCCAGGATCCATGGAGGATAATGATAGGGATAGTCTTAGAGGGGATTCCAAGATCAATAACGATGAAGAGATCAAGAAAATTGATGGACCCCCATGTGGATATTATGTGAGAAAGGGTTTTACATCCAACAAAATCATTTGCAAAGGCTCCAGAGTTCATTTTGAGAGGACCCTTGTCTCCCTTGCAAGCACCCACAATTCCCTCCATATTGTAACCTCAACAAAGTTAAACCATTGTTTTTCATCCCTTTCCATAGTTCATAATTCCCAAGACCCCCACCCATAGGCCCTCTAGGTCTATTTAGTTGGTTCTCCCATAATGCATGTTCATTTCCCTGCATCCCCTAATCAAGTGGGTCACGCCTATTTTTCAAGAGAGATGCATTTTCCTTGTTGAAATATTTATATGGATCCTTGAATTTATGTTAGTTCATCTCTTTTTTGGTTTGAATAGAAATGTATATATGTTTCTAGAAGTGCATGCATAATCTTCAGAGAGAAAATCCATTCAATTTGATATTTTAGAAGCATTCATTAAGCATTACTCACTAATTCCTTTGTGGGAGGTTGGGAAGCAATTTCTTGTGAGGGTTCTAACTCTATATGTTCTACAGATAGGTTCTTTCCACTTTCTCACCCGCATCCCACCCTTGAAGCGAGGGAAATTTAAACTACACATGCTTTGAAAAGATTGTATGCAATGCCCTCTAAAGTAGAGGAGGAGACATCACTCGATGTCTAGAGTGGGGCTACGAATCCTTGGCCTCTCCCTTGGCTTACGAGGTTGGAAACCTTTCTCACATGTTATATTAGCAATGATCCTTCATAGCCTCATTAGATGGGTAGTTGGTTCCATGGAGGCTCTTTCTAATGTTCCTGACTTGGCTAGTCTAGGAAACGCTGCTAATGTGTGTGTAGGATCAAAGGTTTGCAACATATAAATGATCATACAAATAATAAACACGACAAAGGACTGCAAAGTTTGTATTATGATATCTATGTGGATTACAAAATGGTCGAATGCGGCTGAATAAACTGACAATACTCGACTAGATCAATAGACAAAGGATCTTAGCCGAAATACAAATAAGCAACTGCGGCTTAATAAAATAACAACACTTGGCTAGATCAAAAGACAAAAGGATCTTAGCCAGAATATAAATAAGCAACTAAAAGATAATACCTGGAATATGGGAGCACTGTGGAATCAATGAAGAATGATGGAAGACCTGTATGATCTTCCCGGTGACTAGGGTGTGTCTTTCAACACCGAAATCAGCCAACTGGTGTCTTCCTCTTGGAATACACTGAACTATCTCTCCTGAGATGCGCCTCTTCTCCTCAATGACAAGTCATAATCTGCATAATGATGAATTAGGTCGTTGACCCTTCCTTTATAGCTTTCCAAAACAGTAAATCATGTTGAAACCCTAATTTACTGTTGACTTCCAAAACCCTAAATCACTACTGAAAACCTAATTCACTGTTGACTTCTATTTTTAGCTCATAATGACTTAAAAGTGCTTTTAACCCTTTTTAGCTCAATGTCACTTTCCGAATATAACACCTATGACTGGAGTGACCTCTAGTAACCCTGTTTACCCCTCTTTGGCCCTAGCTATAGTCTAACAGGGCAGTTTAGACCATTAAGCCTCCTCTCTGGAGTTCCTATTTGGAAAGGGACATTACAGTCCTCCCTTCCTGAAATTGCTTGTCCTCAAGCAATACCAGTCTAGGGTGTTGAAACACCTGCTCGCTCGCCCAAGTAACACCCTCTACTTGAAGCCCTCTCCATCTGATCAAACACTCATTGATGACCCTGCTCCTCAGTTTTTTCTTCGAGAACTCCAAAACCTCCTTCGGAACTAACTCCAACTGTCCCTCCTCATCCAACGGGGGAATCTCCTCTAATGTGCTAATGAATTGTCCCACTTCCTTTTTTAGGCAAGACACGTGGAACACATTATGAATCTTGCTCCCCTCTAGAAGCTCTAGCTCGTAAGCAACCTCACCTACTCGGCGCATGATTCTGTAAGTACCATAAAATCTAGTTTTGAGCTTCTCGGCCCCACTCTTCTTCAGATATGACTGTCTGTAGGGTTGGAGTCTTAAGAAAACCAAATCTCCAACCTCAAAGCTACGCTCTATCATGTGCTTGTCCACACTTATCTCCTTACTCTCTATGATCCAATCCTTGGCCTTGGGAGCTCTTCTCTCCCCAAAGACCAAGTCTACCAAAGTGGGAGCATCATATCCGTACAATGCTCGGAAGGGTGTCATACCAATGGACATGTGGAAGGTGGTGTTGTAGCAATGTTCTCCTAAATGTAACCACTTTACCCATGTTCTTTGTTGTCCTCCTACATAGTTCCTCAAATACCCTTCAACCCACTTGTTGACAATCTCGGTCTGCCCATCTGTCTAAGGGTGATATCTAGTGCTAGGTGTCAACTCTGTCCCCACCAACCGAAACAACTCTCTCCAAAATGTCCCTATGAACCGACTGCCCCTATCACTGATGATGTTCTTCGGCAACCCATGAAATCTGAAGACCTCCCTGAAGAAAATCTCGGCTACCTAAACTGTGATGTACTCTGTCGGTATGGCATAGAAGTGAGCAAACTTGGTCAATCTGTCGACCACTACATAGATACAGTCCTTACCCTAGACCTTGGGTAGACCGGTGATGAAGTCCATAGATATACTCTCCCATTTCTGCTCTGGAATGGGGAGTGGCTGAAGTAGCCCTGCTGGAAGAACATGCTCTGACTTGTTCTACTGGCAAGTCACACACTCACTGACGTGTCTCATAACGTCATGTTTGAGGCCCTTCCATGAGAACCTCTCTCTAATCTGTCTGTAGGTTTTGAAAAACCCCTGATGGCCTGCTAGAGGTGAATCATGAACTGCATTGAGGATCTTCTTCTTAAGCCCTAAATCTGGAACCAAGTAGACTTTATCCATGTACAATATGACATCGTCAATGACCCTATACCGATCATCCTGTATCTTCCCATCCATCACCTCACAAGCGAACTTGTTCTTGGAATATTCCACTAACAAGTGGGATTTCCAATCTGTTGAAATCTCCATCAAAGAACATGTTGCAGGCATGCTCAATAGTGCATCGGCCATAATGTCCTTCTTCCCCTTGACATACTCTATGTCAAATTTGAATGCTTGTACCTTCGTCACCCATTTCTGTTGGCGCTCACTGAGGTCCTTCTTCTCAAGGAAATACTTAAAACTATTGTGATCGGTCTTGACCATGAATTTGTTGCCCACCAAATATTGTCTGAACTTGGTCAAGGCATGCATGATTGCCAACATTTCCTTGTCATAAATGGAGTACAACCTCTCAAGTTGACTAAGATTTCGGCTCTCGAATACAATGGGGTGTCCTCCTTGCATCAAAACTGCCCCAATCCCTTCACCGGATGCGTCACACTCTAGTACAAATGGCAAGGTGAAGTCCGGTAGTGCCAACACTAGACAAGTGCCCATGAATTCCTTCATGTGATCAAAGGCTTCCTGTGATTTCTCGGTCCATATGAAGGCCCCATGCTTGGTAAGATCTGTCAGCCGTGCTCCAAGCTGAGAAAAACCCTGGACGAACCACCTGTAATAGTTGCACAGCCCGAAGAAGCTCCTCAATTCTGGTACATTCTTGGGCATCGGCCAATCCAGAATGGCCCCGATATTCTCCTAGTGCACCTGTACCCCCTATGCACTGATGATGTGGCCTAAGTAAAGCAACTCTGTCATACTAAACTTGCACTTGGACTCTTTGGCATATAATGACTGTGCCTCCATGATGCTCAATACCTCATCCAGGTGCCTCATATGCTCTTGCCATGACCGGCTATAGATCAAGATGTCGTCAAAGAAAACCAAGACTGATTTCCTTAGCTGATCCCTGAATATATGGTTCATGCAAGACTGGAATGTAGCAGGTGCATTGGTTAGCCCAAATGGCATAACCAGAAACTCGAAGTGTCCAAAATGACATCGAAATGTCGTCTTCTCTATGTCCTGCTCTCGGATGTTGATCTGATGATATCCAGAGCGTAGATTAATTTTTGAGAAGAAAACTACCCCATGCAGTTCATCCATCAACTCGTCAATGCGTGGGATAGGGTACCGGTTCTTGATGGTTTTCTTGTTCAAGGCTCGGTAATCAATGCACATCCTCATGGTGCCATCCTTCTTCAGAACGAAGACAACTGAAGAAGTGAATGGGTTGTTGTTCGGTCTGGTGTGTCCCATCGCCAGCAATTCCTTGATTGAATTCTCTATCTCATCCTTGAACCTCCTAGGATGACGATAGGGGGGGGGTGATCATAGGTTTTCCCCCCTACTCCAACTCAATGGTGTGCTCAAACCCCCTGTCAGGTGGTCTCCCTGGTGGAATTGCCTCAAAGACCTGCTGATGTCGTCCCAATAAATTCTTGTCTCTGTATGGTATTGTTGTCGACCTTATGAATCCTTCTCAGTAGTGATCAAGCATTTTGCGGCATATGCTACCTCCCCATGTCTGAATATCCTCTCCATCCTCTTGGTTGAAACTGTCCTAGGTGCTCCTATTGACATACCTCTTAGAACAACCTTCTTCCCATCCTGATCTCTGAATCCCATTTCCAAGGTTTGGTAGTTGGTAGTGATTTTTCCCAAGGTCATCATCCACTGAACTCCTAACACCACATCTGTGTCCCATAGGTCAACCACACAAAATGTGTCTCTCACTGTGTAGTTGTCTAACTTCATCTCTAAGTTTGGAACTCTGTCTAGACACTCCACTGTGTGGCCTTCTACTATCGCAACATCAAACCCCTAAAACTCCTATGTTTGAAGTGTCTATCTCGATACTAGTGAAGCATCGATGAAGTTGTGGGTGGCCCCACCATCTATCAGGGTGATTGCACGTTGCCCCTGAATAATCCCTCTGATATGGAGGGTATCATATCTGGGAACACCAGAAAGGGTCGCTATGACTCCTCCCTTTGTTGGTTTCCTCCTGTTAGCCTGCTCTAGCAGTTGTGGGACTACTGGAGGATGGGATCCTACCGGTGTCAGTGGTCTACGGAGAGGTTGCTCCTCTGTTGGTGTTGACTCCTCCTCTGAACTAGTGGATCCATTTTCCTGCTCCTCCTCCTCACTATCCACGTTTTCTGTTGCTACCTCAATATAATGAATCTCTCCCTTACCTATGCACCTGTGGCCTGGGACCCAAGGATCTCTGCAGCTAAAGCAAAGCTTCTTCCTCATAATCTCTCACCTAGTCTCATTATCCAACTTCTCCTTGCCATTCCATTCTCTCTAGAATAGCTTCCTGTCTCGATCCCTCTGGGGCACAAATGGTTTGGAGAAAGATTTAGTCTTTGGCACTGAGTCTGCCAGATCTCGAGTGCGAAGGATGGCATCCTACAAAATGGGAGACCTATATGCCTTCACCCATCCTCTCAAAGGCTCTGTGAGTCCTTCTCTGAATAGCATGATCAACCTGGGCTTTGATATATCTGTCATTGCCACGACTACCTGCTGAAACTCTGTGATGAACGCCTCTGTTGTGCCAGTTTGTCTCAACTGGACTAGATCCCTGAAGTGTATCTCGGGATCCTTCTTCTCAAACTTGTCCATGATCCTATCTGTAAACTCCCTATAGGAGGTGATGTGACCGTGACCCAATGTCACCAGTCCATGATACCACCACTCGTGTGCGTCACCCTCAAAGTGTAAGGTCGTGAAATCGATGGCCTTTGTCTCTGTCATTTGGTTGAGCTTGTAATACGTGTCTAGCTTCTATACCCAAGCTCTGGTGGTGTATTTGGATGATCCGTCGAAAGAAGGGATGGTGAGTTTCCCAACTTTTCAGATGAAATCGAGGTTATGCCCCTGTTGTTGTTGTGGTCCTCCCCTCTACGGCTCTCTGGGGCGGTTCTCGAGTCTGATTCCACAGTACTCGACTAAGGTCATGTCCTGATGGAATTCATGACCCAATGTTGCGTACTCCCTCCTATACTCTGCAATGTCGTTGGCATGAGTGGGTGGCCTCTGTGTTATCGGTGGCAGTGTTTCTACTGGGGGTGCCCTCTGGAAACTGGGAAACAAGGGTCTGGGAATCCTACTCGCAGAGGTGTATGTGCGAGAGGGTGACTAGGGTCTATTGCCTACTCCTGAGTTCCCCTGTGTTGCATGCGGGACTTGTGTATCTGGGGTGCCCACTCTAGCCAATCTATCAACCACCTGTGTCAAGGACTAAGACATGGTCCATTGACTAGCTAACATATCGCTGATAACCTGCATGAAAGTTGCCTCTGGATCTACGGGGGCCTTGCCACTGCCCTCTGGTCGCTCATATCTGTCTCCTAGCATCCTCTCTGCCTCACGTTCAGCCTCACGCTCTGCCCTTCTCTCTGCTTCTCTGTGTGCCTCTTCCTCTTCCTTTGAGCTAGGAGGAAAAAGGGGAAAATCAGGCCTATGCCTTCTTTCCTGATGCATGTTGTAAGTGACATATTCATCATCTACATGTTCACGGCCCTCTGGGTCTTCTACTACACTCATTGTCTTTAGTCACAGGCTAGCAGGACTAAAGCTCTGATACCATTGTAATGTTCCTGACTTGGCTAGTCTAGGAAACGTTGCTAATGTGTGTGTAGGATCAAAGGTTTACAGCATATAAATGATCATACAAATAATAAACACGACAAAGGACTGCAAAGTTTATATTATGATATCTCTGTGGATTACAAAATGGCCAAATGCGACTGAATAAACTGACAATAGTCGACTAGATCAACAGACAAAGGATCTTAGTTGGAATACAAATAAGCAACTGTGGCTGAATAAAATAACAACACTCGGCTAGATCAAAAGACAAAAGGATCTTAGCCAGAATATAAATAAGCAACTAAAAGATAATACCCGGAATATGGGAGCACTACAGAATCAATGAAGAATGATGGAAGACCTGGATGATCTTCCCAGTGACTAGGGTGTGTCTTTCAACACCGAAATCCGCCAACCGGTGTCTTTCTCCTGGAATACACTGAACTATCTCTCCTGAGATGTGCCTCTTCTCCTCAATGACAAGTCATAATCTGCATAATGATAAATTAGGTCGCTGACCCTTCCTTTATAGCTTTCCAAAACTCTAAATCATGCTGAAACCCTAATTCACTGTTGACTTCCAAAACCCTAAATCACTGCTGAAACCCTAATTCGTTGTTGACTTCTATTTTTATCTCATAATGACTTAAAAGCGCTTTTAACCCTTTTTAGCTCAATGTCACTTTCTGAATATAACACCTGTGACTGGAGTGACCTCTAGTAACCCTATTTACCCCTCTTTGGCCCTAGCTATAGTCTAACGGGGCGGTTTAGACCATTAAGCCTCCTCTCTGGAGCTTTTATTTGGAAAGGGACATTACACTCTTCTTCTTCATCATCTTCCTATTGTTTATTATCTCTTGGCTTTGGAGGTGGCTTGCAAATGGCATTGATATTGTTGTCGATTGGAGAGTCAGATCCTCATCCTTTGTCGTCCCCCAACGAAAATGCGGTACTCCATACCACCATAGAAGAAGAAGAGGGGAAGTTGTTCGTTCTCGGTAGATGGCCAACACCCCTCATTATACCTTGAAAACTGAGGTTTTTAAGTGGATTTTTAGCGATATCTGTTGATTCCAACCAACATAACATACTCCACTCTTTGGTTGATTTGATTGCAACACCATGGATTCATTTGTATGTACAATTGTGAGGACCCCAGGGCATCATGTCAAGATAGATCTCATTATTTTCCTTACATTTTTCAGTTATATATA
>ML815363.1:80166-90945 GCA_009831015.1 Picea engelmannii
TAATTATAATTTTTACTTTTGCATGTTGCTTATCCATTACTTAACTTTTATGGTTGTGTTCTCACTTTTTTAAGTGTTAAATGGTGTCAAAAATGAAAAATATAGGTGGAGAGTTATAATTCACTTTAGAGATGGGACAAGTGTTTTTTACATTAAAAAGTTTTTTCTATATCTCCCAGATCCCAACAAGAATGTTAAAAGTTCACATTCTAAGAATCTGAAATTCTAAATATTCTATATTCAAAATTGGAAGATTTTGTATATAATGTGTGTGACACTTCAATATTCAATAGGAAGGGTTTTGAATGTAGTAAATTTTGTTAGATTATGTGATACCAAATAATATGTTTTAACTTCAAAAACTTGTAATGATAAAATATTCACACTTCAATTTCAGATCTTATGTAATATTACAACATTTTTATTCTGTCTGAAAATTGCTATTATCGAAAAAAAAAAAATATGATTTCACTCCAATTCCTATGGATATAAGCAACAACTTTACACGGCAATTAATCATTGTCCTTGTGCAAATTATTTTCTTCCTATGGACATAAGCAACAACCTGAACAATTAATCATTGTCCTTGTGCACATTATTTTCCTAACCCCACTCTCATGAAATCATTGAATACGTATGCCAATGAATAAGTATGTCGACCAATGAATGAAATCATGTCAGTGAGCTCTTGATTTCACTACCAAAAAATTGTGTTGTATGAGATTTAACAATAAATTTTAGAAAAGCTATATCGAAATGTTTATACTATCTTGCTTGGTATTCATGAAGTGTTAAGGTGTGTTTTCATTGAATTCCCATGTTTTTGTACACATAAGTTACTTAGTGTTGTTTCAATTCTAAGCATAAGCATGTGACTACATTTATTTTGAAAAGCTACATCCAAATGTTTATATTATTTTGCTTGGTATTCATGAAATGTTAAGGTGTGTTTTCATTGAATTCCCATGTTTTTGTATACATAAGTTATTTATTGGTATTCATGAAGTGTTAAGGTGTGTTTTCATTGAATTCCCATGTTTTTGTATACATAAGTTACTTAGTGTTGTTTCAATTCTATGCATAAACATGTGACTACATTTATTTTGTCTAATGTTTTTGTACACATAAGTTACTTAGTGTTGTTTCAATTCTAAGCATAAGCATGTGACTACATTTATTTTGAAAAACTACATCCAAATGTTTATACTATTTTGCTTGGTATTCATGAAATGTTAAAGTGTGTTTTGTACACATAAGTTACTTAGTGTTGTTTCAATTCTAAGCATAAGCATGTGACTACATTTATTTTGAAAAACTACATCCAAATGTTTATACTATTTTGCTTCCAAATGTTTATACTATTTTGCTTGGTATTCATGAAATGTTAAATGTTTATACTATTTTGCTTGGTATTCATGAAATGTTAAAGTGTGTTTTCATTGAATTCCCATGTTTTTGTACACTTAAGTAACAAGTGTTGTTTCAATTCTAAGCATGTGACTAAAGTTTATTTTGTCTATTTTGTTTGGCTTTCTATACATAAATTAGTTATTAGTTATTTGACTTCAATTTTTATCATATGACTACATTGAGTAGATATAAATGCAGATATAAATGCAAAGTATTAACAAGTGCATTATTATTATGAATTCGTTTTATGATATAATAATAATATTTAAATGATGTATGTGTGAATTAGTTAAAAGGAAAAATACAATTCTAAACATCCAATATATATATATTTTTTTAATTTTATGTAAATTACCTTTTAACCTTATCTTTATTTCAGTGTTTACAAACGTTATTGAAATATCCTTTGTGGAAAGAGTATTTAACTATTAAAAAATGTTACGATATCCAAAATTACAATTACGCAAACAAAATAAATACATAAAGACGATAAATATAAAATCGCCATCATAAAGGATAAAATGCCCAAACTCTGCACAACACAAAGATTACATAGTAGCAGAACAGTCCAGGCCACGTGGGCAGCTGTGGGGTCGACGGTTGAAGATTCTGGTTGATGCTCACACGGTGGAACCTGAGCGGGCTGAATTCTGGGTGGAGCGGGCTGAATTCCGGGTGGATTCCTGCAGATTGCTCATTGCATTCTCATAGTTAATGAATCCCATCATCCAGAAATCGTGGCCATCCACCGTCACGATCTGAATATACTTTTCAGCAGGATTATCTTTGTTCGTAGACGGATCCACAGCCTTCAGATTCGCCAAAGGGATCGCAAGCTGCATTCATTATTATCACAATTTCAGTTTCCGCCATTATCATCACAGTTTCAGTTTCCGCCAATTTACATACAAAAGGATTCAAGATTATTACTCACCCTGTAGTAACTCCAGGACGCCTCTCCGGAGGGAGCGGTGAACGACAAGGGGCGATCGCTGCAGAAGGCGATCTTCACTGTGGACATGTACAGAGTTCCCGCAACGGGGCCGGTGGAAGTCGACAGATAACAGGCATACGTTTTCTTTAACTTCTCGTCTGGAGAGACGGAAAACGTTTGTCGGAACAGAGCTTCAAAGCCTCCTTCCGTTAGGGCTTTGGCACCCAAGGTCAACTTCCCCCACGCCGCATCGGACATGCTGTTCCCAGTTTTCACTGCATTTAAACGGAATCCGTCAATTCAAAGAGCAAGCAGGCAGGCAAGAACAATACCGAAAGGTGAGGTTATACTTACGGTTGGTCCAGACCTCCGAGGCCAAATTCTCGGCCTTCTTGGTCCATTTATTGAAGCAGTTCTGCACCAAGCTTGTGGGGGCTGCGCACAGAGAAATCTAATCAGAGAAAAAATAGAAAAAAACAAGAGAATGCTTTGTCGATCCAAGATTTTTTAATGCGAACGTACACTTGGAATCGATTGCAGATGGTTGCACGATATACGAGCTGGGGGTGGGGTGTTCCGCAGGGGCAGTCCACGTCGCAGCCTCTTGGTTCTGAGGATGGGCGGAGGGGGACGCAGGAGCGCCCATAACTTTGGTGCCCCATTTTCGATTATCCTTCTCTGAGTTAGCTGAATCTCGATCCAGCGCCTTCGGGGTAGTCGAACCCTCGCCGTTCAGCTTCGGATAAACGATCGGCTGCGTCTCTCCGGCGGTTCTACCGGACTTGTCTGTGTAATCGGATTGAAGAAGCTGCTCCCTTTGGTCGTCTGCTTTACTCATCCTTGCAATCTTATGGTCGAGTCAGAGCTTAACAATTCACAGAAAATCCAAAATCCGGAATGCAATGCACTGAAAGTCGGTCTATGATGATCGGTATATCTGAGGAGAAGTAGAGTGAAGATTGCGGCTTTATATGACGTCTTGCGTGCAAGTGAAGAAATGAGTGGGCGTTGCCGACGTGTATCGACCGCTTAACGTAACCGACCCTTCTTTTGCACACGCATTGCCCGACGCGTAATCAAATTCAAATTTGAAGGGTTGGTGTGAATTTAAGGTAAGAGGGTATATATTTATGCAACCTCTTTATGATAAAAAAAATTTAAAAAATTATATTTCAATTAATAACAACAAATTAATTACATAATTTATGTGAGCAGAGGAGCCGACCTTGAAGCTAAGAGGGATAGTCGGATGTGATCGGAGGCGAAGCGGATAAGGGGTCGATCAAAGGAACTAGGACCTAGCGAGCAACAGTGCCAAGTTTGTGGATAACAAGAGAGTACAGGGGACATTCATTCTACTTGGTAATGAGGACAAGGAGGTACCGGGGACATTCATTCTACTTGGGTGCATAGAGGATAGATCACATGGAAGATGACTTAGTTGATTTTACCAAGTTAGGGTTCGAGAAGATCTTTTGATCTAACGAAGAGTTTATTAAAAAATAGAGGATCAAAAGGGTGCTTGACATGGCATGATCGAGATCGTTGGTTATGTCAGAGGGCCATGATCATGGGTTAGGTCATTTGGAGGTAGATGATTTAATCAAAATGGAAGGCGGGTCCATTAAAAGACCTTCATCAGACTATGTCCCACATGTTTCTTCGCATTGTAAAGTCTTGGGAGGTTCCCCAAAGCAGTTTCATTCTTCTCTGGTGAATTGTGCAAGCTCGTCATCTCTGGAGCCTAAGTTTGGTGATTCTTCATATTGTAGTCCTGTAAATCTGTTAGGGAATTTGGGACATAGCAAATCCAGTATCGACAAATGTTGAAAGGTTAGAAAAGAGAGGAGGCAAATGGTGGTTGGAGCAAACATAAAAGTGGAATCCATTCTTAAGCTTTTGGGTCGAACGACTATGGGGAGATTTTGCGGTAAATTAGTGGCTTCACCAACTCTAAAAGTCTTGTAATACCCCAAGGCCGAAGCCCTTCTGAATTGTAATTTTTCTTATAGGCTGGTGAGCCAAGTGGTTATAAGCTAAAAGAGTTATGTGTTTATTAGACTGGTGAGCCAGATGTCAAGGCCAATGAGCCTGATTTTTATATATGTAATTATGCACAACATTAATAAAAATATAAACACTATTGCGTGTAGACCAACCACGAAGAAGAGTTATGGGGGACTAAGCTCTACTAGGTAGGGTAAGAAAGGGGGGGCTAAGTATTTGGGCCTAGGGGCTAAGTTAGGGGGCTTACCTCCAGAGGAATAATATTTTAATATCATTTCCTGAAGACTAAGGTGAACATGATATGTTTTTGTTATCCTAAGTTCCTGGAAAGTGGGATGTAGGCTAAATGGAGCGCATGCATCTCCAGGAAGACAAGTGTCGACCTGGGCGCATGTAGTTAAAGCTGAAGCGTCAGCTCGTGTTGGGGGGTTGTCCTGCCATTCTCCCATCCTGCATGTGAACCCGAGACCTCCATTGTTTGACCTCTGCATACCCTCACGCATCTCTGAAACCAGAAATCGTGAAGTCATCATGTGCTACTTCCTGTGAAGCCGACGCAATTGTAGTCGCCTGAGCCGTGTTATGACTTAGCATTAGGTTGTTGCCTTTTTGGGTGTCCATACCTATTTTACCCGGTTACTGTTGTTGTTGTCACCTGTACCTCGTTGTTGTTGAATCGAAGACTGGTTGAAGAGGCAGGTTGTCAGGCATGTGAGCAACTCTCCCAGGTGAGAGAGTTTGTTGGGAAGTGAGTTCTCCTAGAAGGGAGTCTTGTAGCAGCTACAGTACTGTGAGACCTCTGGTCTAGCCTGTTGCTGAAGCCTAAGGTAAGGGAGGTGTACTAGCCAATGGACTTGTATTATTTAAGGTGTATCCTCCTGGGGTGGAGCAGGCATGTGGGGACTGAGGGTCTGTGGGTTGTGGGCGTAAGTGGCTCCTGGGATAAAAGATCCTTCATGTTGCTTTGTGCAACTTCCTTGTTTCCCTTGCCAAGCCTAGAATTCCCTTGTCTCGTGGAGTTTAGTCCCAGCTCGGGGGTGACCTATTGCTGAGAGTGATGAGTAGCACGGTCTAAGGTTGGGAGGTTCGTGGAAGGTCTACACGCAGTTGGTGGATTTACTCGGGCTAAAAGATAAGTATAATTGTTGTGCTTAATTATGTATTTTATGCATGTTTTGTGATGCTTGAATGTTATCATGTATTCTGTTGCATGTGGATTTACTGTTAATCTTGTTTGAATATGAACTAGTAGCAGTAATTTTGTGTTATCGTGATTAAGTGTTTTAAATTCATTAAAATGCATATATATCATATAAGTGTATATTCTGCATGGTAGCATTACCCGATCTCTAGAGGGTCGGAGATGTTACAAATTGATATCAGAGCATGGTTTCAACACTAAGCCTGGATGGGCCATGTTAGTGGTTAACGAGGCAAAGATTTCAGAGTGAATTGTTGTCGAAAGGGACAAAATTTGAGGTTCAAAGTGTCCCTGGGTGCAAGGAGTGCGTCGGCAGAGTCTTTGACTCAAAAAGATCAGGAGAAATAGATTGAGTTTTCTCATGAAGGGACGTGAACATCTGTTGCAAGGAGTGCATAGATCCGAAAGTCAACTAAGTGTTGAAGCAACCCTCTAAGGAGAAAGGGGTTCGAGAAACAAATTTCAGGAGGAGAAGCGACAACATTCGTCAGATCTATTGTTGGAAGGAGTCTGGATCATTAGATTCGTGTCCAAGAAAGCAAAGGAGAGCATTGAGGAGGAAACAGATTCCAAATTGTCAGATCTAAGCGCAAAGGATCGATAGTCGTCCGATCCAGGTTGACAGGTGGTGCAAGATCCACAACTCCAGAGCAAGAGCACTTCGGAAGTTCTATGATCGAGAAGAAAGCGAAATAGCCGATGTAGATCATGGTCGTTGGTTTCCAGAGGCATACGTGTCAACAGATCTGAGACTTCGGGGAAAGCCACTTTGGAGGATTTCAAGTGTGGAGTGTGACAAACTCTCGAAGTAGATCGCAACCGTCTGTTGCGAAGGACACGCCTCAAGAGATCGTGTACTTTGGGTGGAAGTACTTCGTGAGGAGACAAGTGTTGTGAGTTTGAAACTCTCGAAGCCCGAAGTGCCAAAGCCACTCATAGTCGTTGATCGTGAAGAAGGACACACGTCGGTAGATCATGAACTCCAGGGGAAAGTGCTCCGGGCAAAAGCAAGCGTAGAGGAGTTGAAACTCCCGAAGTTCGAAGCTCCAAAGCCTGAAGAGCCGAAGTGGTGTGTCATGATGATGTCACCTGGAGGTGACATGGACACATGGGATGTGTGCCACGTGTCAGTTGGTTTCGAACCTGTGGAAGGTTGAAATGGCATTTGGAATGTGATGTGTATCATCCATCTGAATGGGCCACGTATCAACCACTAGTATTCCGCCATGTGACATCCTGTATGAGTAGGGTTAGTGGGGCCCGAGGTTACGTAACATAGTTAAAGGTCGGTGGGCCCACGTTGGCGTTGATCATGATACATCCAGATCGACGGCCAGGAGGAATTGTAGGCACCCAAGTTGCACGAGAATTAATTTCTCAGGGCGGTCCCGCAATCCAAACCACAGTTTTCCCAGGGGGGCTACGTGTCATCGTTAGAGGAATTGCGGGACGAAAGGCAGGTTACTCCAAACCGCGGATGCATGCTCCCTCAATTTGAAAGGCGTTAAGTGGTGTGAGAAATCATGGGTCCCAGTGGATGCATGGCGCCAGTTGTGAAGTCTGGAGACTTGACACTACGGAAGAATGGTTCATAAGGGAACAAAAGAAAGAACTTTCAAAATTTCGTAATGCCGAGGTGATGAGACGTAATAACGTCACCAAAGGTGACATGGAAGTGTTAGAAAATTAACGGTTCAGGGCGTTGGGGGTGTGCGGATGTGAAATCCTCTGAAGTCTCGAAGCTCCAAAGTCCTGGAACTCAGACACCCGAGGTTCCATAATGAGTGTCTGTCGTCGTATTTTGAGTAGACATGGACGGTTGATCCGCCCTACTTCGCAAGTTCGGTAACTCGGAACTCTGAGTGATTGTTGTGTTGTGCTTGAAAACCTTCTGAAGCCAAAGTCCCGAAGGCCTGAGTAAGAACCTAGTGATCTAGCGCTTTGTCATGGCTCGTGATCGCATGGGTTGGGGATTGAGAGAAAGGGGCTAGTGCCCAAAAATTATTACAGAGCAGAGAAGAGCTCGGAAAGAAAATGAAATCTGAACGTTTTCTTAAATTAGATTGGTTTATGAATGTTGTGGAAATTGTTAAGGAATGATGGCCTGACAAATTTTGGTTGACTGCACGTTATGTTTGTAGAGTTCAATGAGTGTCAGGACCACAACGAATTGGCACAGAGTGTAGAGAAATGGAGGAGGCACAGAATGCTTCCAGTTTAGAGAATGAAGTAAAAGGAATGGATGTCCATTTGGGAGTGGAAAGATCAAACTCCAATGGGCACAGAGGAGAGATGGACAAGGAAGGGCATATGATGAAAATCATTGAACAATTGTAGAAAGATGCCCAGGCTCACCAAGCAGATAATGGAAAGATCATGAAAGCCAGGGATCAACAAGGAAAATTCAACATAAAGTTGATGCAGAGTCTGGAAAGAATTGAAAGGAAGTTGGGTAAGGAGAGTGACTCAAGAAAAACACGGATTCACAAGAACCCTGAGAGGAAAAGAATATCAAGAAGTGTTAGAAGGCATCATCATCACTCCCCAAAACATTCCAATAAGGAGGCACACAATAGTTCAAGCCCATCTCCTACCAGAAAGCATAGGAGATCTGGAGTGGATGAACTGAAGGGTGAAATGAACAAGATTAATCCTCCTACTTTTGACGGAGAACAGAAGAAAGATGAAGATGTTGAGACTTAGTTGTTGGGCATGAGGAAATATTTCCAACTACAGAACTATTTTTCTCATGCATAAGGAAAAAATTTCATTTACCAACTTAAAGGAAAGACATCCATATGGTGGGAGTAGCTTGTGCAAGTACAACACGTCAAAGAGAAGAATGTTACTTGGAGGGAGTTCAAGAATCATTTTGAAAGGAAGTACTTGACTAAAAGATACTATGATAGAAAGATGAAAGAGTTCTTTGAACTCAAGCTTGGTAGCATGACCACTGATGAATACGAACAAAGATTTTTGGAATTGTTGAAGTATGTCTCGTTCATCAAAGGTGAGATTGTCAAGATCCAAAGGTATCTAAATGTACTGCCATCTTCCATCAATGAAAAGATCCAGTATGATGATCCTAAAACAATGGAAGAAACTATAAGGAGATCAAAATGCTTATATGATCAGCAAAAAGAAAAGCCTACTTTCCAAAAATCTTGGGAAGACAAGAAGAAATTTAAGAGGGAGCAGAGGAAAAAGGGAATCAAACAACCCTTTTTTCAGGAATAGCCCTCAAGAACAACCAGGTTTTAGAGATCCCAGGAAGGTTGAAGTGGGTGTACAAATGCCAAGACATCCACCTATGGAATGTTGGGTTTGTAAAGGAAATCATAGGTCAAAGATTGCCCCCAAAGAAATGACAAAGTGAGAACTGTCCACAATGTTCAACAGGTAGAAACAATGGACGAAATGGGAAGAAGTGTACCAAGGATCTACGCAGCCCTGGACAAAAAACAAGCAGAATATCAATCACACATGATTGAAGTGGAAGGTAAGATCAACAACCATGCCTTTACTATTTTAATTAATTCAAGGGCTAGCCATATTTATGCAGATCCTAGAGTGGTGGAAAGTTTGCAATTGTCGAGAAACAAACATGGAAAATCTTGGTTAGTGCAGCTGGCTACAGGAACCAAGAGAAAGGTTACAGAATTGGTTAAGTCATGTCCAGTGGACATGAACGGACTGATCATGATAGGTGAATTGAACATTTTACCTTTAGGTTCCTATGACTGTCTAATTGGGATGGATTGGTTGGACCAGCACCACACCATCTTAGATTGTCGTAACAATGCATCCACTTGTCTGGATGAGGAAAGGAATCGAAGAAGAATCCAAGGAATTCTCAGGGTCGTTACTGTTAGAGAAATCTCAACAATACAGCTAAAGAAGTGCTACAGGAAAGGTTGTCACTTATTTGCAGCCCACATGGAGGAAGCACCTAAGGATAAGGTGGCAAGTATTGAAGACCATGCAATATTAAAAAATTTTGAAGATGTATTCCAGGAGGTACCAGGACTACCCCTGAAGAGAGACATTGACTTCTCTATTAACCTAATGCCTTGAGTAGCTCCGACATCAAAAAATCCTTACAGAATGAGTACATTAGAGTTGAAAGAACTGCAATTGCAGCTTGAAGAGATTCTGAAGAAGGGGTATATACGCCCAAGTGTGTCACCTTGGGGAGCCCTGGTCCTATTCATGAAGAAGAAGGATGGGACGTCAAGATTTTGTATCAATTTCAGAAAATTGAACAAAGTGACTATTAAGAACAAGTATCCTCTGCCGAGGATCAATGATCTCTTTGACCAATTGAAGGATGCTAAGATATTTTCAAAAATAGATCTTAGATCATAATATCACCAGGTAAGAATAAAGGGTGAAGAAATCAACAATACCACCTTCAAAACAAGGTATGGTCATTATGAATTCACAGTGGTGCCATTTGTGTTGTCAAATGTGTCTGTTGTCTTTATGTGCCTAATGAATGGTGTATTCAGGGACTATCTGGACAAGTTTGTCCTAGTTTTTTTGGATAGCATCCTGGTGTATTCCAAGTCGAAGGAAGAGCATGAACAACATCTGATGATGGTGTTGTGGGTACTAAGAGAGCACCAACTTTATTCCAAATTGAGCAAGTGCTCATTTTATCAAAAGCAGAGCCACTACTTGGGGGATATCATTTTAGAGGATGGGATAGTCATGGATCCTGAGAAGATTGAGTCCATCAGAGAATTGTCAGTGCCAAAGAATATGTCGGAATTCAGATCCTTTATGGTTCTAGGTGGCTATTACAGAAGGTTCATTGTGGGTTTCTCAAGGATATCTCACCCCATCACTTCCTTGCAAAGGAAGGAGAAGAAGTTTCAGTGGACAGGAGAATGTGAGAGAAGCTTCCAACGATTGAAGCAGTTGTTAACCAGTGCTTGAATCCTGAGGATTGCAGATCTGAATGAAGATTTCATAGTGTGCACAAATGCATGCAAAGAAGGACTGGGAGGATTCCTTGGCCAGAATGGACTTGTAATATGTTATGAGTCCAGGAAATTGAAATAGCATGAAAAGAACTATGCAACTCATGATTTGGAGTTGGCAACCATCGTTCACGCTCTGAAGAAATTAAGGCATTACCTCATGTGAAGGAGGTTTGAACTGAGGACACGGTCTGAAATATTTGTTTGATCAACCAACCTTGAATGATAGGCAGAGTAGGTGATTA
>ML815364.1:0-17200 GCA_009831015.1 Picea engelmannii
GACATTCGACGTCGGGACTCGAGAGAGGCGAGACTCCGATTCTTTCCCCAGGCAAGTTATAAAAGGGAAGGCGCGGGTGAGAGAGAGAGACTGTGGGTTGTGAAACCTCGAAAGGGGGAGGAAGAGTGTCAACTCTTCGGGCCGCGGATTTGTGAAGGTCCTGGTGGGGCGACCGTGCTCGCGAGGGGCAGGGTGGCCATCACCTATGCTCTCTTCGATTGATAATATTACAATGATACAATATGAGGGTGTCTATAGTCAGTTTTCCCTCCGCTCCTAAAACTGTCTAATTTAAAATTTAATTCTACCTACTTACATTTACTAGCGTAAATGCCTCTTAATCCTTTAGACGAGAGCGGGACGCTCAAGGTCTGATTACAATCACAAGTACGCCCTTTCTTAACTACTTCATTTATGTTTGGCGCATCCTACTTCAAAACAATTTAAACACCTTTGAACATGTGCCAAAAATGCATTGGTGCTACTCGAGCTCACTTGCTGCTGACGATGCTCCTGCATCATACTCCCTCGCTTGAAAATTTTCATGGGCTCCTGTCCATGAGCTCTCGCACAGTCTGTCCATGCTTCTGGATTTCGACTTCATTTTCCCAGCTGGCATCTTCAACTGAATGTCCCTTCCACTTGACCAAGTATTCAAAATATTTCCTTCTTCTGGTCCTTTTGCTAATTCTTTTGTCCAGTATGCTTTCCATCTGTGGTTTCTCTGCAACTAGCATCTGTTTTGTCCACTGAACCTCTGGTTGTTCACTGTCTGCTCCAGCTTTGTATGGCTACAAATCTGAGATGTTGAATATCGAAGAAATTCCAATCCCATCGGGTAATTCAATCTCATAAGCATTTGCCCAAAAATTCTTCAAGACCTTACATGGTCCAATTTTCTTCATTTTCAGTTTATTGTATGTTCCTCTTAGGAACCTTTCCTTTCTCAAGTGTGCAAGAATCAAATCACCAACTTCGAATTGAAGTTGTTACCTGTGTTGATCTGCTCTGCGCTTATACTCCTGGCTCAAGTTCTGCAACCGCTCCTTCACCTGGCTGTGAAGTTCCTTCATTGCTTCGGTAAAATCTTCTGCACTAGCACTTCTTATCTCATCTCGTTCTGAATCCCTCAGTTCAGAAATTCCTCTTGGCTGTGTCCCATAAACAATTTGGAATGGACTTTGCCCTATGCTCCTATTAAATGAATCATTATAAGCAAATTCCGCCTATGGCAGAATGTTGTCTCACTGACTGTGATGTTCAGTCACCAAACTCCTCAACAAGTCTCCCAAGATCCTATTCACAACTTTTGTCTGTCCATTCGTCTAAGGATGATAAGCTGAACTGAACGACAAGTTTGTTCCCATCTTTTTCCATAAGGTTCTCCAGAAGTGTCCCATGAACTTGGTATCTTGATCTGAGATGATGCTTCTTAGTAAGCCATGAAGTCGAATGACTTCTTTGAAAAACAGGTTCGCAATGTGAGTTGTGTCACTGGTTTTCTGAAACGGTATGAAGTGTGCCATCTTAGAAAATCTATCCACCACTACAAAGATCGAGTTGAACCCTCTTTGGGTTCTTGGCAGCCCCAATATGAAGTCCATGCTTACCGCATCCCACAACCTCTCAGGTATGGGTAACGGTTGATATAAGCCTGCATTCTGCCTCTTTTCTTTTGAATGCTGACAAATTCTACATCTATCCATGAATCGTTTGATGTCTACTCTCATTCCTGGCAAAAAATATGACTCATTTAACTCTAAGAACATCTTTTCATGACCGAAATGTCCGGCCAATCCTCCACTGTGTTTCTCCTTCAACAGATTCTCCCTCATGGAGCCCTTCGGAATACATAACTGATTGCCCCTGAATAACAATCCATCCTGGATCATGTATTCGGACCATTGGCTTCTGTCCCTGAGAATTGGATTCTCAGTCACCTCATACACTTCTTTAAAATCTGGATCATCTCTGTACATGTTCCTGAGATCATCAAAACCCAGTGTTTTGACTCTGAACTCCTGCAATAGCAAACATTTCCTGCTCAAAGCATCAACAACCTTGTTAGAAGTTCCAGAAATATGCTTAGTTACAAAAGTAAAGTTTTGCATGTATTCAACCCATTTTACATGTCTTTGATTCAACTTCTCCTGTTGAGTCACAAGTTGCAAAGCATGATTGTCACTGTATAAAACAAACTCCTTAAGAATCAAATAGTGTCTCCACTTCTTCAATGCCTGAATAATAGCATAGAACTCCTTGTCATACGTGGAGTATTTCACTTTGGTTTCGTTTAGCTTCTCGCTAAAGTATGCTATCGGCCTATCTTCTTGGCTCAAGACTGCCCCTATTGCAAATCCACTTGCATCACATTTTACTTGAAATGTCTTTTTAAAATCTGGCAACACCAAAATTGGTTGTTCCGTGATTTTCCTTTTCAACAAATCGAAGCTTTTCTCCACTTCTTCTGTCTAGTGAAAAGACTTATGTCTTTTCTTCACGGTGTCCATCATTGGTGCACTAATTCCACTGAAATTCCTAATGAACTTCCTATAGAAACTAGCCAATCCATGAAAACTTCAACTTCAAAGATATTTTTTGGCGATGGCCAATTCTTAATCACCTCCACTTTATCTGGATCCATCCTCAATTTATCTGCAGAAATAACAAACCCCAAATAAATGAGCTTTGTCTTCATGAATGGGGATTTCTTCATATTTATCAGCAGCTTCTCTTGTTGTAGCCTCTGCATCACTGTAGCCAAATGTTTCAGATGCTCTGCCTCTATTTTATTGAAAATTAGTATGTCATCAATATACATTATGAAAAAATTTCCGATGAACTCCTTCAAGACTCCGTTCATCAACCTCATGAAAGTGCTTGGTGCAATTGTTAGACCAAATGGCATGACAAGACATTCATACAATCCTTCATTAGTCTTGCATGTTGTCTTTCATTCGTCACCTTCTCTCATATGAATTTGGTGATAACCACTTTTCAAATCAATTTTTGAAAAAAAATTGGCCCTACTTAAGCAATCCAGCAAATCATACATTCTTGGCAATGGAAATCTATACCTGAGGGTTACCTTGTTGATTTCCCTTGAGTCAGTACACATCCTCCAGCCTCCATATTTTTTTGGATTGAACACTGTCGGAACAACACATGGACTCAAGCTTTCTCTAATCAACCCTTTGTCCATTAAATCATGGACCTGTCTTTTGACCTCTTCATTCTCCTGCGGCATCAATCTATACGCTGCCTTGTTTGGTAAACTAGCTCCAGGTATAAGATCAATGTGATGACTTATACTTCTAATAGGTGGCAACGAACGAGGTAGTTCGTCCACTACTATATTAGCAAATTCCTCCAGTAGCTGTTGGATTTCCTCTGGTAGATCATCCACTCTTGTGCTGGTCAAAACAATTTTAGGCTTCCTGACCACAATGAATTGTGGTTCCTCCTTCTTCTTAACCTCTGTAAGAAGTTCCTTCCAACTCATGAGAAGTACAACATTGCTTACTTCAGGTTTTACTTCCTGGTCCTTAATCGACAACAACATGTGAGTTCTCCCATTCTTCTCTAGAGTGTATGTGTTCTTCCTCCCATCATGAATCACATTCCTGTCATATTTCCATGGTTTACCCAACAATAGATGAAAAACATCCATGGGAATGACATCACACAATATCTTATCGTTATATCCTCCTATCTTAAATTCAACTAAACATTGTTTAGTGACATTTACCTGATGTCCTTTTTGTAGCCATGAAACTCTGTATGGACTTGGATGTTTAATAGTCTCCAGCTCCAGCTTTTCTACCATCTCCGTAGAAACGAGATTGTCTGTGCTACCACTATCCACAATGACTTTGCATACCCTGTCTTTGGTCTTGCAAGTAGTCTGAAAAAGACTGTTCCTCTGCACTGGATTCTCCGCCTCCTCTTCTAATGTTAAGAAAACTTTCCTCATCACCAGTGATCTTCCGCCTTTAGCATCCTCTGCCTCAACATTTCGTCTTTGTGCTTCAACAATGTGAGTCTCACCACCTTCTTTCTTCTTATCTGGACATTCATAAGATTTGTGTCCATTCTTTCCGCATGTGAAGCATTTTATCACTCCACCTCTTCCTCTTCCTCTACCTCTAGCACAAGGAAAAGTGTTTCCATCAGCATACTGTCCCCTCTACAAATTTCCACATCTCTCAGTCTGAGTCTGAGGTTTCTTCCAGTCTTCTTTTGGGTTCTGGTTCCTATCCTAGGCAACTGCTTTGCCTCTGGCTTGACTTCTCCCTCGGCCTCTTTGACCCTACTTTCAGCTCAACTTCTCTTCAGCTTTCAGAGCCATCTGATAAGCATCTTCCACCGTTCGGATGGTAATCATGCTCATCTCATCCTGAATGTCGTATCGTAGACCATTCATATATCTAGCAACTTTTTCATCATCACTTTCACGATGACCTGCCCTAATGTTTAGCTTGTAGAACTCTTCAGTGTACTCCTTCACTGACATCATCTTCTGTCTCAAATTCTGCATTCTTCGAAACAAAGTAATCTGGTAATCCCTAGGAATGAATTTTGCCTTCATCTTTGCAACCATCCTATCCCAACTCTTGATTTTCTGCTTGCCTTTGCAGTGTCTGTCAGCTTGTATCTCATCCCACCACAATGCTGCATGTCCTTTCAATCTTGTGACAACATGTTTGACCTTCCTGTCTTCCTCAACATATTCATAGTCAAAATACGTGTCCAGAGCTCTAATCCAGTCTAGAAGCTCTTCAACATCCAGGTTTCCCTCATATACTGGAATGTCCATTTTTGCCCTAGCACTCATTCTTGCAACCGCCCTAATCAGACATTCATTTGTTGCATCCTCTACTGCAACTTCTTCTCCTTCATGTCCAGTTTCATATTCACTTTTAGATTCACTGACATCTCCAACACCGGCTGTGCACCTCTGTTTTATTTCCACGTCCACGAGTTTGGCGCGTATGTTATGCATCTCTCTTTCCATGGCTGGATTTGGCACCTGCCTACCCCTTTCTTCTGGCATTTCCCTCTCCTCTGGCAGATCGGGTGTTTGCCTATCTCTTCTTCTCGGTGGCATGGTGAATCTTTCTTTTCCCTGCTATAGAAAGCAAGGAAATATTTTTGTGCTCTGATACCACACTGACGCAGACCTCCTCAACCCTCGGGCCGAAGTCCTCTCACAGGATCGTTCTTTGTCTCCTTTGAGCCGAATCGACTCTTTTGGTTTCTTGCTGTAATCTCAATTCAATCGATCCATAGGTCCTTTTGGAATCTCCCCTGTGTGAACAACACTTGGTGCGAGCTCCACTTCTCCGTGCGACCACAACGCTATAACTAAGGCCTAACCCAGAAGGCATTTGTCACAACTCGCCAGTCGCAAGTTTCTGAGTCAAAACACCTGACTCTTCCTTTCCAATCTCGCGATACCCAGAATGTCGATACGGGTATGGCTCCTTCCCTTGTCAGCTCCCTCCGCGCATGACCATCGGTTAGACCTAACACTAGCACCTCTCGCTACTCGCCACTTTGCGAGTTTCAACGTCGAGTCCCCATGCTCTTATCTCACGAATTCCTGAGATGCGAGAAGTCAACGGAGTGTTGACTCCTTTTGCTAGGCAACGCGTGTCCGCCTATCTATCACACGGGCCCACCTTATGGTTCTAACACGTGTCCCTTGTGCCCATCTTCGACACTTCACGACTTCGCTTCCTGAAGTGCTGCCTCCTTTATATCCCGACACCTGAAGTGTCGAGATCCCGAACTCCTCATTACTCCTTATCACAACTCGTGACTTCGGGATTTTCAGGAGAAAAGTCTCGACTTCTTATCCTCCAATATGCCGAAATGTTGAATTCTGACACGTTTCACTGTCCTGGCCCACAACGAAACTTCCCACCTTTTTGAAATTTCGGACTTCGCGACTTCGCGAGTCCTGATGCTAAAATTTCGGTTCTTCAACCCACGAAACCTCGAAATGGTCAACAAAGGTTTGACCTCCATGTCGACAAGTACGCCACATGTCCACTCTCCACTGTCCACGATCTTTAAATCTTTTCGCCCATTCGAGACTTCGCATTTCGCGATTTCGTGAATCTCGTTGCAAGGCTTTCGGTTCTCCAACTCGCGAAACCCCGAAATGAGATTATGTGAATGATCCAATGGCCCCTGTTGGCTCAGATCCTATGGTTATTTTTCTTCTGATCTTTACACTTTAGAAAACACTTACTGTAACTCTCCTTGCTCCTCTACAAGATCTGACGGCTCTCGGGACTTCCCGAATTATCCACGGAAAATTCCGACCATCCAATGCCTCCTTGACAACTCCTGTGAAATGAACAAGGTATTCTTTCACTGAACTTGTCCACCTGCAAAACAACTTCGCTATGCCTCCTTTCAACACTTCAAGGCACTAACTCTTCTGAGCTTTTACCACAAACTCGAGTCTTTAAAAATACTCCTGCACACATTCTTTGTGGCAACCCTTCAAATACTTCCAAGTATTTGAATTCTTAGACTCTGCGCACTCTCTTTGCAACAGCAGTCCTTCAACAACTCCCTTAGGTTGCAAACTCTGAGACTCTACTCGGCCAATGCACACTTTGTACGGCTCATGTGCTTAATTTGCACTTCTGCGAGAATGAGAACAATGTTATCCCTTCTGAGCTTTCAGAGACGAACTCTGATTTCTGTCAACGCACACCTTGCGGACAATTTCGCTGCACTCCTTGCAGGAAAACTCTTGCTCATATAGAGAAACAATTGAAACTCATTCCTTACTCTCCCTCTCTTCAGATTTCAGACATTAAATATGAAATCATACATTCACGCATCAAAGAAAATGCATAACAGAGAGTAACAAGAATATATCAATCAACATGTACAAACACAGAAAGCAATTGAACACCATGAGTCTGAACTAAAGATCTTTGTATTAATCCAGAACTTCTGTACATGGGTTTTTACTTTACACAACTCTCTACTTTTGCTTTCCTATGCTCTCCTCGATTGATAATGTTACAATGATACAATATGAGGGTGTCTATAGTCGGTTTTCCCTCCACTCCTAAAACTGTCTAATCTAGAATTTAATTCTACCTACTTACATTTACTAGCATAAATGCCTCTTAATCCTTTAGACGAAAGCGGGATGCTCAAGGTCTGATTACAATCACAAGTACACCCTTTCTTAACTACTTCATTTATGTTTGGCGCATCCTACTTCAAAGCAATCTAAACACCTTTGAACATGTGCCAAAAATGCGTTGGCGCTACTCGCACTCGCTTGCTGCTGACGATGCTCCTGCATCACTTCTCCCGCTTGCTAATCGTTGAGACTTCACCGCTATCTACCATCCAATGCTAGGGTACTCTTCTTCCCCCTTACCCCCCAAGCCGTAAAGGGGCCATGCACACACATACCAGAATAATCTAACTCCAAGCTTTCCTCGCAAGGTAAAGCCACCTCTCTCTCTCAATCTTAGTATCCCTACTCTCACAAGTAAAACCAGTCAAAATGATTTTGGAGGCATAACTTCACTAATGACCACTGTGATCCCTTTCTCATATAGACCATATTCTTTATAGGAATTTCCTCACTTACACATCCCCACTTGCACAATTAATTTTTTGTTTAATTATATAAATTAGAATTATTCCTCCTCACACTTATCACCCTCTCCCCAAGTTGCTCAAGTAGATCGACAAGACTTAAACATTTCTATAAATCCTACCCCGACCATCTTGTAGGTTTACATCACATGAATCTTTGATTACTAAAATGAGGCAAGCAGGTGACCATTCAAAAGAATGAGTTCATAGGGAGATAATACATACATATATCTTATTCATTCAATACAAATTTCATTCATAGATAGATAAATATTTCTATTCAATTAGCATTTCCATTTCAATACACAGAGTATGAAGATACTTATCAGAAACCTGAGTTCGTGAAGAAACTGCTAAAAGGGGTGCTTGTTTCCACCCAACCATAGGCACAACCACTCTTGATGGATTTACCATTGCCCACCCCCAAGCTAGACCATGATTCTCTAAGAGAGTCTCTTTCTTCTTTCTCAACAATAGTCAAGGACAGAGGTTACTCTCCTCCTCCCATGGAATCCTAGCAACAGGAATTCTCTATACCAAGAACAGAGGTCTTCCCGAGTACTTCCACATTCACTCTTCAATATCATTTATCAACTTGTAAATAAAACCTTTCCAACATCTTCTTACACCCAAAATGACCTTATTTTCCATTTCTTCCTCAAATCAGAGAGTTGTAACCACTCTTTTTCTCTTCTCGAGATTGCTCTTTTCGAATTTGCTCTCTTCGTAGATCTGCTTTCTCCCTCGCCTCTACCCACAAATTACCTCTTTCTTTCCTTCCTTAGCAAGTTTGCTTGGGTCTGAATACCCAGCTCATGGTTAGGTCTATAAGTCTTACATATGGGTACTCTTCCCCATCTCCTGATTAATTCTTGAGGAGGACTCTTCCAGCTACCACTCTAATTGGTAATTCATGTTTGGGTCAGAGGACTGTTCCGAGTCATTAAATCCAGTAAGGTATTGGTTTGGTGGGGGTCATCTCAACCATTTATGGTTCCCCTCACCATATCTCTCATATCATCTATGGTCTATCTTGGAAAACCCCCCTTTCATCAGTTATACAACACTTATCCATTTTCTATTAATAACAAAAAATGCATACATTGACCTTTTATACAAAGGTTCATCAAATCAAACATTCACACATATCTAGTTTTCCATAGTCTCTTGGTCAGTTATAGTTATATTTACAAACTAGAGGAATCAGGGGTATTAAAATCCCCTCCCCCTTAAAGGAACATTGCCCTCGAGTTTCTATCTGTCGACATGCTCTGTATGTACAGAAGAAAACAAAAATGGATATCCCTGTCTCATGGCATCCTCCATTTCCCATGTAGCCTCATCTGGTCCAAAGGTTTTCCACTGCACCTTGACCTATACAATGGTTTTGTTCATGAGTGGGGT
The DNA here is from genome assembly GCA_009831015.1 of Picea engelmannii. Classification (NCBI taxonomy): domain Eukaryota; kingdom Viridiplantae; phylum Streptophyta; class Pinopsida; order Pinales; family Pinaceae; genus Picea; species Picea engelmannii. The sequence continues at coordinate 9,043 of ML815364.1, forward strand.
CTTCTTCCTATCTATTACGCATTGAGGTTCTAGCAGGAATTCTCCCTATAGTTTCTCCTGAATCACAAATCAGACAATAATATGATTAGAATCATGTACATATTTCTTTAATAACAAAACATGGAAAACATTATGTGCCTTCACTGTGGGAGGAAGTGCTAGCCTATAGGCTACAGGTCCCACTCTATCCAAAATTTCAAAGGGTCCACAATACCGAGGTGTCAACTTGGCACAAGATCCCATTCTTAAGGAGCTTCTCCTGGGTCTAACTATGAGATACACATGATCCCCTGTTTTAAACTCTCTAGGAGTTCTCTTTATGTTTGCATAGCGTTTATGTCTATCCTGAGCTATTTTCATATTTTTCTTTATCTGAATTACTTGTTTTTCCATTTCTTTCAGCATGTCTGGCCCGATTGTAATTCTATCTACTATATTATTCCAGTTGATTGGGATCTTGCACTATCTACCATAGAGGGCTTCAAAAGGGCTCATCTGCAATGACTCTTGATAACCATTTTTGTAGGCAAACTCTACAAGTGGTAGTTAGTCTTCCCACTTCTTAGGTTGATGCATTACATGCATCCTTAACATGTCCTCTAATACTCGGTTTACCCGCTCTGTTTTTCCATCAGTTTGAGGGTGATAGGCAGTGTTAAACAACAATTTAGTTTCAATTCCATCCATTAAATATTTCCAAAAGCTCGAAGTAAATTTTGTATCTCTATCAGATATGATCTCCTTAGGAATGTCGTTTAGCCTAAGTATCTCTTTCATGAAAATACTGGCAATATCTATTGCCTTACAAGTTGACCTGACAGAAATGAAGTGAGCATCCTTGCTCAATTTTTCCACCACTACCATGATGGCATCATTCTTCTTGGCCAATTTTGGTAATCTGGTGATGAAATCCATGGAGATGGTTTCCCATTTCCATTTTGGAATTGGTAGGGGATGAAACAACCCTATTGGATTTCGGTGTTTTTCCTTAACCTGCTGACATTATAGACATTTAGCCAAGTAATCAGCTATGTCCTTCTTCATTCATGGCCAATAGAAAAATTTCCTACTGGTTGTAATTATTTTTTGATAACCAGCATGACCAATATATGGTATTTTGTGTAGTTCATCCATCATGAACCTCTTCAAGTCGTCACAATTCAGGATATACCACTTACCTTTGTAAGTTATGAGGCCATCATTCAACATTTGATAACCTTCATACTTCATCCCTATGGGATCTTGTTCTAAGTATGATTTTGCAGTCTCTAAGAATGCATCGGTTTCTTGTGCACTCTTGAATCTCTCCCTGACATTCGTTTCACAGGTGCTTACTGCTACCAATTGAATCACTTTTATACTTCTTCTAAGGGCATCAACCACCTTATTTTCTTTTCCTTTGATATGTTTGATTTCAAAATCAAACTCACTAAGGAGAGCCATCCATCTAGCTTGTCTAGCATTAAGTTTTGGTTGATCAAACAGGTACCTCAACCCAAAATGGTCTGCCATAACCACAAATATTCTACCCAGGAGTTAATTCCTCCACATTTTTAAAGCATTCACTTTGGTAGCCAATTCTAGATCATGGGTCACATAATTGATTTCATGCTCATTCAATTTTTTGGATTTGTAAAAAATTGCATGTTCTTCTTGCATAAGGACCCCTACGAGTCCTTCCTTGCATGCATTTGTACACACAAGGAAGTCCTTTTTTGGGTATGCAATCTTCAACATAGGTGCATTGGTTAGAAGATATTTAAGCTCTTGGAATCTCTCTTCACATTCTGACATCGAAATGAATTTAACTTTCTTTTTCTGAAGGGAAGTGATTGGGAAACCAATCTTGGAAAATCCATTTTTGAACCTCCTATAGTATCTTGTTAGGCCCATATAGGATCTGATATCATATACATCATTTGGGGTAGGCCAATCGATAATGGATTTGATCTTTTTAGAATCAACTGCCACCTCTTCTTCAAAAATAACATGGCCTAAGTAATGGACTTGTTTCTGGAAAAAGTCACACTAACTAAACTTAGCATAGAGTTGATGTTCTCTTAATACTTGAAGAACTAACTTGAGATGTTCTTCATGTTCTTCCCTATTCTTAGAATAGATTAGGATATCATTAATGAAAACCAAGACAAATTTGTCTAAGAATTTATCAAGTACATTTAAATTATTCATTAAGAACATAAAAGTGGTTGGTGCATTGGTCAGCCCAAATGGCACCACCACAAATTCATAGTGACCATATCTTGTCCTAAAGGCTATTTTGTGGATGTATTCATCCTTAATTTGGACCTGATGGTATTCAGACCTCAAATCAATCTCAAAGAAAGTGGTAGGATCCCTTAATTGGTCAAACAAGTCATCAATCCTTGGCAAGGGATACTTATTCTTTATGGTTGTCTTATTGAGTTTCCTATATTATATGCACAACCTAAGTGTGCCATCCTTCTTTATCACAAACAAGGTTGGTGCTCCCCATGGAGACACACTAGGCTAAATGTATCATTTCTCCATCATTTCCTTTAGTTGTAGTTTCATCTCAACTAGCTCTGGTGTAAACATTCTATAGGGTGTTCTAGAAACTGGAACCACTCCAGGTGCAAGTTCTATTGAAAATTCAATATCTCTTCTTGGAGGTAGACCTGGTACCTCTTCTGGGAATACATATTTATACTCTCTTAATATGGGGTGATCCTCTAGGCTTGGTTTGTTGTCCTCAATAGATTCCAACACTTGTATGCATACAAAGGACTCCATTTTCTGCAATACTTTTCACTTGAAGTGCTCATATTTGTCTCACTGAGATAGGCTTTTGAATCCCTTGTAGAGTTACCTTTCTCCCTTCTTCATTTTCACATTCCAAAGTTTTATTGCAATAGTACAACTTGGTTTTATGGGAATCCAACAAGTCCATGCCAATTAGCAGGTCATAAGATCCTAAAGAAAGTATGTTTAGGTTTTCTTGGCTGGGAAATCCACTCATAAATAATTGTCTTGATGGTATGACCTCTGTTAATTTTCTTTTGGTTCCAATGGCTGGTTGTACTAGCCATGATTTAACATGTTTAACTTGTTGCAATTTACACTTCTCAATAGTTCAATGGGAAACATAACTCAAATTAGAACTAGGGTCAATTAAAAAGGAAGCTATATGGTTGACAATCATACCTTCCATCTCCACGACTAAATCTTGGTGGTCGACTTGTTTATTATAAAAGGATACATAAATACGTGGCATGATCCTAGCCACACCATTGAATATGGTAGCCTCTTGGATGTTATATACCATCTTATTGTTATGCTTGCTATATGGGCAGTCTCTCAATAGATTTTCTTCTCCACAACCCCAACATTTCAAGGGTTCTCTCTTTGTGTTATCATTCTTACCTGGGGTTTCTCCAAAGGGTTTATTTCCACTCTGAGAGGGGAAATTTTACTGGTATACAATATTAGTAGGAAATCTCCTTAGAACCTTTCCCATAGCTCTTGAACCTTGAGGATTTAGGACCCTTTTTCTTGAATCTCGAACTACTCTTCTTCTTTCAGTCCTCGTGGGATTTTGTTTTGTTCTTGAACTGCTCATAGCAATACCTTGCATTCCAGATAGTGTCTTCTAAGGTCTTTGGCTCACCAAATTCAATAATGTCCCAAAAATACTGAGGTAGCCCACTAATAAATCGTTTCATTTTTACCTTTTCATCCTTTATGTGGGGTACATACCTTATCAACTCAAGGAATTTATTGATATATTCATCTATGGTGAGTTGTCCCCAATTAAGTTCATAGAACTCCTTGGTATTCCCATCAAAGTATTTCTCTGACATATACTTATTTTTTAAGTATTTATCAAATTGTTTCCATGACAAGTCCTTCTCATGGATTCTGTTAACATTCCTAGGGTCTTCCCACCAAATGGAGGCCTTTTCCATTCAGGTTAAAAATGGTTATTCGAACCTTCAGATTTTCAGAGTAGTCATGGACTTTGAAGTACTTCTTCAAGCCAAGAAGCCAAACTTCTACTTCTTCCCCCTTCTTCATCTCTCCATCGAAGGTGGGTGGTTTGGATTTCTTTAACTCTTTAGGGTAATGACTCTTGGAATGTTTTCTCTTCTTTCTTTTCCTCTGGGAATGAGAACTTGTTTTTCTACTGTAGGATTCCTTGGAGTTTTCAGTTTCCTCATCAGAGGATTCTTCCAATGAGTGTCTCTTGGCTCCATGTTGGGCCTTCTTGGAGGTGTTCCTCCTTGTGTGGCCACTTCCAGTTCCATTCATTTGTATCTCAGGTGGACTTTGGGTTTTCTTCGTATGATGTCTGTCCACATGACCGATTGTTGGTCCATTCTGTAGCTTCCTTTGTATATATGATAATCTTTGCACCAACGCTGCATTAATTTTATTTTGGTTTTCCTACTCTTTTATCAAACTTTCATTGTCATCCTTACAACTCTATAATTCTTCCATGAGGCTTCTTACAGTTTCAACTAGATCCGGAGGGGTTTCCACCACCCTCCTTTCATCAGATTATTCCTCTCTATTGTGGGAGCTTTCCCCCAATTCATGGTGTGTCACCATCCTTTATGTTGTAGTTTTCCTGTGGTATACTGACTGCTTAAGTGATGATAAAACATTTTATGTTAGTTAATGGTCTATTAATTCATGAACAACACACAGTTCATATTTTCCAAACACACATTGTTGTGTCATCTTCGTCACTTGAATGAGAAAAAGAAGGGCACTTGCAAGTCTAGTTGGGCCTGCTAGACAAAGGTTAGTGTATAAATCAAACAATTCAATCACATGAAATAAACAAACAACTAAGATAGAAACAACTAAATAAATTACTAAATAAATAAAACTAAAATGCATGAGGAAATTAGAACCAAAATCAATCAAACAACTGACCAATAATCATACCACCAATGGATAACTATATTAGTGGGCAAACACTGTAGAGAAAGGAGGACTTCTGGATCCCCTCTTCCCCCTTGGGAGGGCTCTTGAGTCCCCTATGTGAGATATCTTCTTACAATGATAAACTAGAAAGAAAATGGTGAAGAAATCCAAGCCTATTCCCTCAAGAGGTGAGGTGAATAGCTTATTGAGATGATGCTAGTATGCTCTAAGAAGAAAAGAGGTTTATTGAAGGAGAATAGAGGCAACATAAAAATACAATGAGATTCTTGAATTCTTAGTGCACCCATGGCCTCCTTTTATAGCATGTCTTTGAGGAAATATATAATTGGTCTTTAGTGTGAACAAGGGGCCCTTTAGGGAACCCTTAGGTCTTTGACCAACCCCCCATTCAAATTCAACTCGGGTTTGAGGGTCAAATCAAGTTGGGAGCTGGTCCAAAAGTGGGTGAGGGGCCGACAAGAACCATAAATGTGCTATTCACAGGAATGTGCAGCTTTTCTCGTACATAGTCAAGCATATGTTACATGTGCGCTCTATGATATTTTTCTGCTTGCACACCTGCGCACGCTTCCTTTAGTGTTTCAGTGCATGTCAATTTTTTGACCAATTGTATATTTTGTGCCTTTTGGAAATGAATTTTTGGGGTTGTAGGTGAACTAATAGGTGTTGAGAGATGTTGTATTCCTATAACCATTTGCATGCAACACTGCGGACGAAATTTTAGTGATAACAAATTCCCCCTGATGTGTGAGGTTAGGAGCATATGTATTGCCGAAACACATCAATGTTTCTTCTACTGAGAGTACCATTGTAATGAAGAGTGTTGATAGGAACTACAAGAGTGATCTGTCCGAGGGAGACGAGAAACTGTGGGACCCAAACCTTTCTCTAGGTAGGGGAAAAATAAAATCTATATACAAACGAGTTGGGCATGCCCCATGCTCGTGTCATGTAACTCAAAAAATGTATGACAGTAACTGAAGTGGTATGTTGATGTAGATAATTGTAGTGCCCTCCAGGTAGGTTTGATAATGTCAGTTGACAATTATGATGGTGAACATACTCTAAAAAGAGGCAAGGATGCCTGTAAGGAGTGTTGATGACTCGTAGGCATTGATGTCCTAACAAATTTAGAGGTCTTCAATTAGTATAAAACAACTGCAATAGACACATAGTTAGACCCACCATAACATGAGGTTGTGTTGAAGTTGGATGTTATGGGGTTCAATGAAAACAAAGAGCAATGTTGGTTCTCTATGTGTCGTCCGAGAATACTCATTGGAAAGGTAATGATAGTGAAGATATTGTCGCCCTTCTGGAAACTATGTTGATGCCAACAAAAAGGGAGACATGACTCCAAGAAGCAAAATGGATTCATGAAATCCACTGGATAAGATCAGGAATTGATAAGGAACATGGACGAAGTCAAGATGTGGTGATACGCAAGACTTCCCTTGGTTGGGGATATATGTGAAGGATGATTGGCAGCAACCGTGAAATTGGATCTAGCATCAGGGGGACAACTAGACGTGAGTTAAATTGTGCTAGAGGTGTAACAAAGTGGACAAACTCAAATATCATGGGTACATGGACTGTGGGATACTCATGGTTTATGGATGATGTCAACAGGAGTAGAAGATGATGAATTCCCCAATCAAGGGCGACATGGGTTGCTTTTCCAGGAAAAAGAAGGTCACCAAGGGTGACAAGAAAAGCTATGTAAATGCTGGAAATGAAGGCTTTTTACAATTACCAAATGAATAAAGAATAATTTGGGATGAGTGTACAGATACATAAATGGGTTCCCTAGTGAAAGATGGCTTGGCCTGTGAGGGCGCAAGTTGCGTGGAGAACTAGTGGAGGGTGGGGGCCCCATGGGTGGGTTTATGTATGAGGTAAATGAATGGAGGACAATCTGAAGATGGGAAAACTAATTGTGGATGAAATGAAGGTTTAACGATACCGCAGAGGTGTAGTCAAACTTGAAATGTGATGAGATAACCTGGGAGCCCATTGGGAAAGATAGCAAAATGAGGAGGAGTATGTGGATAATTCTCGGAAATGTGTAAGACTATCAGGACTCCCATCCCTAGGTGGTCAAAGAAGCATGGGTGTCAAAGTGCCAAGGGGGACTATGAATGGGACAACTCATGTGGGGGGAGTGCTATCGGGTGAAAGTACCGAAAGGCAGCGGAGGTGATGGTAATGCAATACTAGATGTGAGGATCCTAAAGGCGCATGTCGGAGGGTGTGACTAGGAGATGCAATGGGTATTCAGAGGGAATGATTACATGCCAATGTAGATCATATACTTCAAGGGGCTGCGCTGATTTGTGATGACCAAGTACTTGCACACATTAAAAGACGTGAACAATATATGAAGATAAAGAACATATAATAGTTATTTGATAATTTTGAACATGAGCATGCATACTTGGATGTGATGTGAGAAACATTCTCCCCCGGGGGCGAGTGCAGATTGTTGGACACACCTACCACACTTAGAGGGGGGGTGAATGAATGTGGGGATCCTTTTCCCAAAACATCCCTCTTTCACAAAACTCATTACTTAGCATTCAACATTTTACTCATTACCCATTGTTGTCATTTATAACCAGTTATATGTTAACACATATCAACAACATATATCAATAATATATCATCAACAAGTCATCACCACAAGGAACACAAAGAACACCAGATGTATGTACAATTTTCTTTTTATTACAGACTACAATCCTTGGGGTTTTTCAACAAAAACTGAATAGAGTACAACTCTACAAGAGCACCAACTCCATCATGCAAGACTCAACTTACATTCTCAACACCAACTAAGATGAGACAACAACCCTCAAAAGATATCAATCTGCAATAGGTACGCAGTCTGTCAATAGTGCAACCCACATGTGTATACGCCCTGGCTCACTATAGCCCGCATATGTACGCAGCCAGTGTATACAACAACCTACGTATACCTTCTAAGCTATTAGGGTTTATCCTTCAAGACTAACTCAGATCCTCTGCAACCAATTTATCATTCTCTTCTATCTCTCACTGTCCAAACTAACCACCATCTTGTTGGACACACCTACCACACTTAGAGGGGGGGGTGAATGAGTGTGGGGCTCTTTTTCCCAAAACTGCCCTCTTGCACAAAAACTCATCAATTAGCATTCAACATTTATTCATTGCCCATTGTTGTCATTTATAACCAGTTATATGTGAGCAC